>APFE030098094.1:0-10736 GCA_000404065.3 Pinus taeda
TATATATAGCAGACGCTTCCGCGGACGCTTCGCCTCCTAGATTTTTGGAAAATGACGCTTCCGCGCTCCGCGCTTCCGCTTCGCGCTTCCGCTTCGTGCAACATTGGTCTCAAGTGTAGGTTGTGGAGAGAAACCCAAGGAAACATAGCAAAGGCTATATTAACAATACCTCCCCTAGAGTTCTAACCACTGGATGCCTCTGGTGCTACAGAGACTGTGGCTCTAATGACTGCAAGGTCACCATGTTAACCATGAGTAAGGGTCTAAACTTCGCAAGTTGGGTGAGAGAGGTGGTCCTATCGTCTTTCAACCAAGCTTATGCTTGGAGGTAAGTTAATTAGTGCAACACTAGACCTTAAATGCAAATGCAAGACGAGTGATAAGCTTTAGGTGAGATTGTTGAGTGTTTTAAGTACTTTGAGACAAATTAATTTAACAATATTCAATTTAGAGCAATAAAGGAAAGTACTTAACAATGGCAATGACAATCTTCACCACAAGCAATGCTCAATGAACAAGTTAGATTATCTAGTGAAAAGTGGAATGTAAAGCAATTCAAAATTAGACAATCTCACAATGGACAATTGCTTATAAATGACAATGAATACACAAGTTCAATGTTAATGTTAATGTTAACGTGCCAAGTAGACAAAACCAATATTTCAACAAGATATCACAATTAGCAACTCTTGAGATTATTTGGATTACCCTTATCCCAATATGATGATCGGACAAGTGCTTTAAGAGTGAGTTATACTATTGCAAGATTATTATGCAAAACACGATGTTAGTACACTTGTTACAAAAGTAAACTCACAAGAAATGCTTTTTCCACTTATGACAATAAAAAGCAATGTAATTACTTTTCCAAATACCAATGCCTCTAGCAATGACAATAATGACAAGAAATTATTCCTTTAAAGACCAATGTCACAAAATACTAGCAATCCTTTAGATAACACTTTTGAATGTTATTGAGAAGAAGAGAGCACACATTCATTCATTTGTTCGCCCATGATACATAAAGAGGCTTGCAATTGAAAATGCTCAAGAATGTTACTCTTCAATTAATGTTAATGACATTTACGAGAGCAAGAGCAAACTTAAGAGAGCAACAAGCTAATCACATGCCAAATTGGTCCAAGTATACTAGCACTCATGTTCTTATCTTCTTATTGAGAAAATTGACTAAATGAGAGCACTTACTTTGCCAATTAGATGAGATTGCAAACAGTGAATTACTTTTGCATGCAATGGATGCAAGAATGCAAGGGATAGTAATGAAATGCAAGATAAGGCAGCAAAGAAACCAATGGTTACAGCAGTAAGAGAGGCAGCCCAATCACATAAGAAAGCACTTACCCAAGATGCAAGAGGTGCAAGGAGTGAATACCCAATGAAATGAGGTGACCGTTAACTACCTTTTATACCACTGTCGTGCTTATTATCAGACTTTATGATGCATATATCAGATTTCTAATTAACATAAAAGTCCTCCAAAATTTGCAAGAGATGCCAAGTAATGAGCAAACACAATAATGCAAGTCATCTACTAATGAGATAAGATGACTGTTGATTTTTTTTTTAGCACTATTATGAGTGCTATGAGGCTGTTATGAATGCATTGATGGCTGTAGCAAACCAGTGATGAGAGTGAGGGATAGACAGGCAAACCAAGTGGCCAAATGGCCTTGAAGATGAGTGGCTTGGCTTCCAATGAAAGTGCCTTCTTGCAAACACAAAGTTAGCTCCCCAAAAAAAACACTTGAGACACATGCAAAACCAAATGTTAGTGCCCAGAAATCACTGCTAACTCAAGATAGGCCTGAATGAGGGCTAGAAAGGAGAGTGATGAGGGTTAGGAGCTAGGAGAGAGGCAGCGGCTTAGGGTACAAGGCCTTGATGGCCTGCGGTGGCTAGGAAAGAGGCCAACAGGCCTGTGACTTCAAGGAGAAGGGCCGCTGAGAGGTATTAGAGGCCCCTAAGGGCCACAGCAGAAGAGATCAAGGCCGAAAATGGCCTACGGTAGAGGGAAGAAGCCCTACAGGGCTGACGTCAAGGCCTAAAAGGCCTATGGCAAAGGGAAAAAGGCCTCCTAGAGGCCTGCGGCACCCAAATAGGAGAAGGGTAGGGGCACAGAAGAAGCCCTAATGGCTTGAGGCTCAAGGAAAAGAAGCCTAATGGCATGCGGCTCACTCAAATGAGGCAACTAGGGCTGCAACAGGGGTAAAGGAGGCCACAGCTAAGGGAAAAGGAGCTCGGCTAGGCCTTAGAGGCCTAAAAAATTAATCAGACCCCTACAAACACCAAGAAGATTAGCAAAAAACACAAAAATTTACCACAAAAGTGCCAAAATTCAGCTCTAAGGGCTAGCAGCCCTCTTCCTTGCTTGTGCATTGAGCTTGGAGGATGGATAGAGGCTAGAATCTACATCTTGCCTTCTAGGCCTAGATCTACCTCAAACCCCAACAATTTTGCTCAAAAGGCTAGAGGCCTCACTTGGAACCCTAGCCTTAGGGCTAGTTCCTCCACAAAATAATTCAATCTCTTTAAGGGCTTGAAGGTTCACCTGCACAAATGAATAGAAAAGAATTCCCAAAACCCCAAGTGCTACAAAATTGAAACAAGGGTTAGATTTATTTACAAATATCTACAATATTTACAAAATAAAACTATTAGCTCTCATTAGCAATTTAAATCTTTGAAGTCAGAGATTAAATAATCTTTTGAGAATTTTTGAATAAATGTTATGGATGAATAATTTTAAAATATATAACTAGCAAAAAACCTCCTGCCAAATAATTTGTCACGATGAAAGCCCAGACTCAAATAAGGTCAGTCCTTCCCCACAGTGTGTGAATTTGGAACCCACGGGCTAGAGTACATTTAGATCTCTATTCAATCTTAAAAATATTTGTTAGATCATATAGTGAATCAGATCACCTAAGATATCTCGTACCAATAGAATGTTCTTAACACCGACAAATGAAATAACAGTTGCAATATTTAGCACAATATAGAGCATAAACCAATAAACTAGCACATCCCACAGATCAGTAGATAGAAGAACACCATGAATTGAAACCCCAAAGTCTTTCTATTATGAGATAAATAATTACAACAAAGCAGAAGCTCAATACATCAGTAGAAAATTACTTCACCCAAAGATGGGAAATAGAAGCTAGATAGCTTCTTAAAATAGAGAAAATCCCTCCAAGTGGAAAATAACAACTAGCTGGCTTGATCCTCATCAAATTAATCTCATCCTTCGAAAATATCTTGATCTTCTTTTAATCTCCACCGTCAATTTTTCATTTTTGAGGAAAATTTCAATTTTTTCTTAAAAAGCATTTTATTATTAATCCAAAAATTAATAATTTGAATTAATGCATCTTCTTCTCTCTTGAGGCTCCTATTCTTGTGGGGAGTTCGTTGTTATTCAAAGAGTTATTTTTGTATTGTTCCCATCATTGTAAACCATAATAATAAAATTTCTCTTTTTGTGGGAGCGTGGGTTTTACCCATTGACATCCATAGTATCTCTCCACTTTGGGAGAGAACGTGTGGTTGGATTGACTTGTTGGCTCTAACATTTCCATTTTTTTTTACATCACATCACTTGCATGCTTTAAATTGGTAATTAGCATAGCCACACATCTCATTTACTTTCTTCAAGTTTGCTAAAGTTCTTTAAACTTGCACATTTACAATTGTTGCTACAAGTCTCAAATTTACATTTTCCTTTGCAAAGCAATTTACTCTCACTTTATGCAAGCATCTTCATTATTTTGTTTTAGCAAACTTTGACATACTTGGCTTGGCTATTGTCTAAATCATTCATGCTTTATGGTTGTGCCACATTTCCATTTTGAGTATGTTTGGAGCATTGTATATTGGGCAAATTTGTCTTTCAAGGCAACAATTTTCTTTCATGTCAATCAAGTTGTCTTTCATTTCTCAAGTTAAGAGTTTCTTTTGCAAAGCTATTATGGACATCAAATTTCATTTCACCTCACTATTCAAGCATTTGCAAGCTACTTTGGGAAATCTTACATGCATTACTAAAATTAACTTCCAACTTAAGTTGGTTGTATAGACATCTAGGGACCCTCCATCTCTATTGACTCCTCCTTATGAGATCCGAATTTCCGGGCGAGGCGAGGTCTAAGGATTGGAGTTTAATTGAGATCTTATTTTTAGAGTTTAACTAATAAAATAAACCAAGAGCACATTTACATCACCATTTTACTTTACTTGCAATTTCTCATTTTTCTATCTTGATATGTTTTGAGTTTCATTTGCAAATATCATTTTTTTATTTCAAGAAGCATTTATTATGCAAGTATTGTGAATTCTTTTACTTTTGCAACATTTCGCTTTCTTGTACTTGGAATATCTTTTATTAGTGCAACTCTATTTCAAAATTGTTTCATATATCTATTGCTTTGATGATCATTTAAGCTCATGAGTAATTGATGTCATTATCTTGTCATTTAGGCATTTACTTTCAAGTACTATCTCCTTTATAGTTGCAATTGATGTTTATATGTTTATCTTGGTCTAACATTTGATTTTGCAGGATTGTCTATCATTGTATCTTGATTTCATTTTTGAGCAAGCTATTGTTATTTACTTGAAGGGACTGGTCTACACTTTGAATATATCATTGAAATTTGCTCATTTATTCATATGTTTGCTTAATTCTTGGAAACAAATTATTTTTTTAACAAGTAATCCAAATTAACCTTAACTTAATCTCCTAGGGACTCATATCATACAACTTTTCATTAGGAACAACCCCCCCTTAGCTAACCTAGGAGATAGCTTAAACGGAAAGAGTTGGGAATAAGTGACAGCCCCATCTCTTAGTTTTTGTCGCCAACCACACCTTGTGGGGTTAAAGGGCTTTTCTCACTAACTGGTAGGTGTGTGCTCTAGGATATTTTTTCTTAAAAACCATTTTTTATTAAATTAATAATTTGGATTAATTTCCTCAAATTTTTTACTTTGGCCTAACCACAAGGTCCAAGGGGTTAAATTTTCTTAAAATATCCATTTTTCCCTTGGTGGAGGACCTTCAAAAACTGACTTTTTTTTACCGACGAATTTTTTATTATTTTCCACTTGGAGATAAATTAATTTCTCTATAATTATTTTTGACTCAAAATTAATTAATTTTATGGCTTAGGATTTTTATTTAACTTTGCCAGAAAAATTAATTAATTGACTTTAGAGGGGATTAATTATTTTTCCACCCTCAAATATTTTAGCCATGGTGTCTAACTATGAGTAATCATGCATTAAAATATTTTTTACATCAAATTATTACAATGTCAACCCTTAAAAGGGAAAAACCCATTTAAACATAAACCCTCAAGATATTACCCAATTCTGTGACACAATATGATCTAGTATGAAACCAAGTGTGTCTAATAAAATAGTTTAGCCATGGTGTATAACTATGAGGGACCATGCACTAAAATTATTCCTAAACACACTTTTACATAGACTCGATAAACACTAGGACTAACTTAAGACCTTGTCAACGAATTCCACCGTAGCTTTGGGGTTATAGCTGGAAAAAAAAATTTGTCGATTATGCGTGTTTACAAGCACACATAGTTCGAGGAGGTTAAAAAACTTCCTAGGATGAAATCCTTTTCCAAAATCATAGGCTTACCTAGGTGTGGTTACATAATTAAATGGTCATACTAGCATCATTTACAATAAACTTTGCAGAAATTGGGTTTACAATGATGAATTTCATGATGACAAATGACTTTGATCTTTTGAATAAAATTCTCCATTTCTTTGTATTCTGCTTAATCAGACTGTTGACAAAGTGTGGTCAACACCATGTAGGGACCACAACACATGTTTTGTAGCCACCCAATGCGCCCTCCTAGGCTCCACCATGAACTAACTTAATGTATTAATTGTGAAACAAATATCTCAACCAACCGATCAACTAACGATAAAAAGTGGGATCTACCAACTCGGAATCAGAAGCAAGTAGCTTCTTCCAGTTAGTAATCATAGGCGTGGTCATGGGCTTACGGTCTTCCATATGAAATCTCCTCCGTATATCCATTGCATACTTTCCCTATCCCAGGAAGATATGCCCATCCTCCTACCAATTCTCCAATCCCAAAAGATAGTACATCAATCATATATCGGTCATCTCGAACTCTGAAGCAAGGTCTCTCTTACAGTGCTCAATGAGTTTCTCCTCTCATGTAATAAACAGATCGCCTACATATAGTACAAGAATGACCGGATCCTTGCCAACCATAATGTAATTTAGGTTTGGATTTGTATCACTTTTCTCAAAACCAATCTGTTGCAAGTAGGAATCAATATGTGAATACCACACTCTCGGTGCTTGCTTCATCCCATACAAGGCCTTCTTCAGACCACATACATGAGAATCTCTCCCTTGCACCTTAAAGCCCTATGGTTGCTCGATATATACCTCCTCCTATATGATACCATTGAGAAAAGTGATATTCACATCCATTTGATGGATCTTCCAACCCATCTCTGTTACAATGAAGATCATTGCTCTAATTGAAAGTGTATCAGTCCACTGGTGTCAAAGTCTCATCATAGTCAACTCCCTCTACCTACGAGAACCCCCATGCCACAAAACGCGTTGTGTACTTTTTGATGCTACCATCTGCAGCATATTTGATATTGTAGAGCCACCATGAAGTCACCACTAATTTGCCCTCAAGCTTAGGCACAATATCCCACACATCATTCTTTGTGATGGAAGCATATTCTTCCACAATGGCATCTCTCTAGACCTGTTGGCCTATAGACTCCTTGTAGTTAAATGGCTCAGTCTCCACAATGCTACTCACCATAGCCAAATAGCTACCAAACCTCTCGGGTGGTCTGCGCTCCCTAACTAACCACTTAAGCTTTCCCACTGTCTCCTTCGCTTCTTGCAAGGTATCACGAAGCCATTTAGGCTTACTCTTTCTTGAAGTAGCCTGTTGAACTAGGGTGGGTATATCCTCCTCTACAATCAGTACTCTTGATGATGATGCCCTAGTGGTCTGCAGTGAACCTATACTTTGGGAACCATTGCCCAGTGTACCTATAACATGTGGACCTGTCACCCATGAAGCATGTGAACCACTAGACCCCTGTTATCCTGGACCCTGCGTTGAACCTCCCTATTGCGCACTACTTCGTTGTGTACTTTGTTGCTCTACATGACACAAATCTCTCGACCTCCTCAAGGCTCGCTCCTCCTCGAACCTCACATCCTGCCTCACCACCACCTTCCTCAAGGCTGGAATATAAACCTAATAAGCCTTTGAGGTCTCACTATACCCAACAAAAATGCCCTTCTTTGTTGTGGGCTCCAGCTTTTTCCTATTCTATGAAGGACATGTGAATATGTAAGGCATACAAGAATCCTAAAGTGCCCCGAGCTTCCTCCCAGTGAAACACTCTATGTGGACTCTTGTTTTGCAAATGTATTGTAGTATTGCACGCCACTACCCATAAGAAGAATTGTAACCCTAATCATGTAACATGGCTCTCATAGCCCCAACTATGGCCCTGTTCTTCCTCTTAGTGACCCTATTTTATTGTGGGGTGTAAGGAACTATCCACCCTCTCTTAATGCCTACGTTAGCACAAAAATATTTGAATTCATGGGACGTGTACTCACCCCCATTGTCAGACCTCAAGACCTTGATCTTCCTCCCTATCTAGTTCTCTACGAGATCTTTGAACTCTTGAAACCTCTTGAAGACATCACCCTTGGTCTTCAAGAAAAAGATCTAGGTCTTCCTGTTGTAGTCACCAATTAAATGACACAATACAAATATCTACTCAAAGAAGATGAAGACATAGGACCACATACATCTGAATGAATCAGGTCTAGGATACCACTCACCCGGCTAACACTGCTTGAAAAGGTTGTCTCGGTGTATTGTCCCAAAGCACACCCCTTGCACACATCATGACGCTATGTGCCAAACACTGGTACACCTGTAACTATTTCCCTCCAAATGTGCAAAGGCCCATGATGCAAGTGTCCCATCCTCCTATGCCATAGCTCACATAAATCGCTAATACTAGTAGTGGATACCAATGCTCCCATCAGCTAAATCATAAATTTGTACAACTTCCCAAAGTGGATTCCAATCACTTTTTCAAAAGTGACGTTAGATCCCTTGGGATACATGAGGACTTGTCCATCACGAAACACCACTACATATCCCTTTCCTCAATAGCAAAAATAGAAATGAGGTTCTTCTTTAGCCTTCGAACATACAGGACATTTGTCATTATCAAGGGAGGATGTGACTCCCTCTAAAAGGATACAATCCCCACACCAACGGCTCTAAATGGAGTGATCACCCAACACTACCTCCTGATTTATGTCTCTCACAACCAGATTTGTGAGGTGCTCTTTGACACCTGTCATGTGGCATGAAGCTCCACTATCTTAGTACCACACACTAAAGGATAAATTTGTGACAAGGTTCACCGCCATAGAAAAATCTCTATCAAACTGTGATGCGAACTCATCTATCTTTGCAGAAGCTACAACTTTCTTCTTCTTTCCCTTCTTGTTGGGGCACTGAAAGACAATATGCCCTATTTTCTGGCACGCAAAGCATCTCACTATCCTCTTGTCCTTTTATTGTGTCTTATGTTTCCCTTTCTACTTGGTCCCACTCGTGGTATCCTTCTTGCACTGCTTCTTTCCCTTAGAGTCAAGGGCAACATTCAACTCCTCATCCACCCCACCATGTTCACTGCCACTCTTGGCATTATTTTTTATCTCCTCCTTAATGAAATCATCCCACATCCTTCCCCAGTCTAGAAGAGGATCTCTGCCACAATGCCATCCACGAATCCATCCCACTTCTTGGGGAAGCCACTCAATGTCATCCTAACCAACTCGTCATCGGGAATAATCTCTCCCACTGCAGCTAGCTCATCTGTCACTTGTGTGATCTTGGTACGGTATGAGGTCACTATGTCAGTTACGGTCATCTTGGTGTTTCTCAGTTTCTCACGTAACACCATCTTCCTGTTTTTATTAGTGCTCTGGTAAAGTTTTATCAAGGAATACCACATCTCGTAAGCAAATTTCTTCCCTGACACATGAGGTATAAGTTGACCTTTAATTGCATCAAGAAGGATTCTCTTGGCCTTTTGATTGTGTTTGTTGAAGTCCAACAACTGAATAGAATCAGTGGATGGTTGTATTGTCTTCTTGACAATATCCCACAACTCAAAAACTCCTCAAGCAGCGAAACTATCCTCGCCAAAATTTTCAGCCCCACTCAACCTATCCTCCAACCTCAAACTAGTAGCCATTTGACCCTCTCAACCAACACAACTATCCAACACTAAAAATGGGTAAACAATCTCCCTCTCAACCACCAAATCTCTGGTTATGTAGGTTGTTTATGCTTGTTGTTCAACACTTCTCAGCTGATAGGTTCATTGTTGCTCTGGTATCATCATGTAGAAAAATTGCACCTGTAGATCCCTCCCCAATTTCAAATTTGTTTTTTACGTCAAGTTCAATGCTGATCTGAACTTGAATTTAAAATCTCAAAATGAAACACACAAATGTACTCTACTTTCATATTTTCTGAGAAATCACGCATGCATGCATAAAATTTAGAAACAGTATTTTTTATCAAACTGACCTTGGGAAAAACCCCAAAGGGAAAACCAGTGAGGAAGATAAAATTTAATTTCTTGTCAGAGAATTTTACAGCATTAATTAACAATAGTTAAATTCACTTGTCTCCCTTGCAATTTGTCCTTGAATCTGTCTTGAAATTCATGTTGACAGTCATTCAAATTTTTGCCTAACCAGTGTTGAAATTTGTACTAAATCAACCTCAAAGTCCACGCAGATAGTCCCCTAAAAAATCTGCTTAGACTGCCTTAAAAAACACACTCAAGAAGCCATGAATTTCAGCCTAACCATTCTCGAAAATCACATTAAAGCTCGGTCAACAAATCAAGAAGATGCCTCGATATGCATGCCTCCTATCCTTGAGATCTGTGCTGATTTTCTTGCTATTGTGTTGTTGTACACTTCTTTCTCTGTAGGGATTTGCTTTCTCAGCCGCCTTTTCTCCTTCTCCTTCACTTCTCCAAGTCTCATGAAGAAAAAAAATTCTACCTCTTCACTCCCTTTTCTCCTTTTATAAACTTATTAATTACTAAAACGACTAACCTTTGATCTCAATGGCAAAGATTAAATCTTGCCATCTCAAGATCAACGGTTGTGACTTAATCTCTCATTGAGATGACTTAAATCGCTTTTAGAAAAAACCACTTACTAAAATCGCTAAGTCACTCAAACTTTATAAAGTCACTTTAATAATTAAATAGAAAAAGTCACTTTTTAAATTTATAAAATCACTTTATAAATAAAGTCACTTTTTTCACAAGTGATTTACTTTATCACTTTTCCTAGGCTAGGCACAAAGCACTAAGAAACACTTCCTTGGTACCATTTCTCAACAGAAGCCTTGAGGTCACATATTCATGTTGCTCTTTCCCGCAAGAAGCCTTAGGATTGCTACATGTACACTGTTTTTTCTAATCTCCATTTAGAAAGACATTTTTAACATCCATCCAATGGAAGGTCCACTTGAATAGAGTTATTGTTGACAAGATGACCCTAATTTATGTGATAGAATTGGCAGATCCTAATGTGGTGTTGGTAGTACAGTGGTTGTACT
>APFE030098096.1:12512-28741 GCA_000404065.3 Pinus taeda
AGATTGACTAGAAATTACTATACTTTTACAAGGCAATTTTACATCTATTTTTAGCTTCGGGGGTGCTGCCCCCGAAACCCCTGCCAGGGGATCACTGGCCCTCGGAGCCCCCAATAGGGGGGATCAGCCCCCCTGAACCCTCGCAGGGGGAACAAGTCGCCCCTGCACCCCCTCGTGTGGAGGGGTATAAAAACTTCCTAGGGTATACATCTAGCTGAAACAAAGACCTCTAAATAATCATGCTCCACACCCAACACCTCGAGCTTGGTATGCATGCATTAATAGTTACTTAGTGAAGATGGGGTTCACAAGAAGCAATGCCGATTCCAACCTCTACTTCAAGGTAGTCCAAGGTATGCCATTGATATTGGTTTTATATGTTGGCGATCTATTTTTGACAGATAGTGAGCCTTTGATGATCGAGTGTAATAGGAAGCTAGCCTTTGAATTTGAGATGAAATATCTTGGTCTCATGCACTTATTTTTGGGCTTTGAGGTGTGGCAAAGGCCGAGTGAGATTTTCCTTTCACAAAGAAAATACGTTGTGAAGCTGTTGGAAAGATTTGAAATGACTGAATGCAAATCCATGGTTACTCCAATGGGAATGAACTTCAAGAAGCTATGTGGAGATGCTGTAGGACCCGTCTTCGAAAATTCATCCAAGTATAGAAAATTTATTGGGGCTATGATGTTCCTTGTGAACACCCATCCAGACATATGCTATGTAGTAAACACATTGAGTCAATTCATGACCGAGCCTTGCCACACACATTGGATAACTGCCAAACACATATTGAGATATTTACATGGGTCAATCACACTTAGACTAAGATATTCTACCAGAGATGCTCAACTTCATGGATACACTGATGCTGATTGGGCCAGAAATTTTATCGATAGGAAGAGTACATATGGATGTTGTTTTAGCCTTGGATTTTCCATGATATCTTAGATGAGCATGAAATAAAAGTCTGTAGCAATGAGCACTGTTGAATCATAATACATTGCCGCTAGCATGGCTAGTTGCGAAGCAGTCTGGTTGAGAAAGCTCTTTGGAAAGCTATCTGAGCAGGTCCTAGATAATACAGTGATATACTGTGACAACAAGAGTGGAATCCATTTGGCAGAAAATCTCATGTTTCATGACAAGTCCAAGCATATTGATATTCAATATCACTTTATTCGAGACATAGTGCAGAGAGGATCTGTCAGGCTCCATCACATATTGACAGATGAATATATTATCGACATTCTCACCAATGCATTACCAAAATGAAATTTTTTGGTCTTCAGGAGCAGCTTGGGCTGATGGATGTGGCCCCTCAAGATAAGGGGCAATGTTGATTGAGGACACTAAGCCAACTCTTCTTACCCTGTTTGAGCTCCTAGGGTCAGGAATCAAGATAGAGGGCTCCTAGGGTTGAAGGATGTATGGACAATAGGATATTACCCTATTTGTTACCCATAGGGTTGAGGGTTTTACTCCCCTATCTATTCTTTGCAGAGTATACCCCAGTTGGCATCATACCCCCAAGTAGGGCTTGTTGGGAATACCACTCCTTATTTGGCCAACGAGTTGAGAGTGTACTTGGGGGTGTACAACCCAAGGCAATTATGATACAAATATTCTACCACATGAATACTAAGAATCATTGTTGGGAAGATCAGTAGGTAATATGGCTCCAAGTTGAGGGTAAGCTCCCCAATGAAATTTTTGGTTGAGGGTAAGCTCCCCGGTGAGATTCCAGGGTTAAGTGTGTACTCCTATGTACGATGAAGTTATCCTATTGCTTTGTATGGGTGGAAGATATTTCTCCCCTATTCTTCTTCTTTTTTTAGATTCGAGAAATATTCAACAGATAGAGTTGAGTAGAGACAGTCAAAGTATTACAACAACATGACATGATATTGGTGGGTGGAATTCTTCTTAGTTGAGAGGGAGTGTTAATTTTTGCAACTAGGTTCAAATGCCACATTGGACAACTCATATTATGGAGATGATGATTTCATTAAATTCCTCTTTTTGAGAGGACCAAAATTGGCCTAAATATCACCCAGTTTGGTCAAGTGGAAGTTAAGTTTTGAATTATTTTATTCATACATACATTATGGAATGGGTTGGCCCTAACCACATGGGTAATTGCTTGGGTCAATATTAACCCTAAGTGAACCCTCAAGAAAGCCTATAAATATAATTGACCTCAAGTTCATTTCATCACATTGATCAAGCCATTTCTATTCTTCTCTTTTGTCTTGGTTCGCACAGGTTTGACAGAAGGAGTTCGCACAAGGGTTTGAAATCATAGGTGTGAGGTTCACTCTGAGTTAAGGTTTTCTAGGTTCTGAACACTGGCATAGAACATGGCATTTTAGTTCCTAGACGTTGGCACAGAGTGGACAAGACAACATCCAAAGATCCCTAAATGCTGGTAGACAGGCATATGTGAGTGTCCAGGGGTTTAGAGTCAGATATGGCTGCATTAGTCCTCGGATGCTCGCATAGAGTATCCCAGAAAGCATCTAGGCCATCCTGGATGCACACACAACAACAGTAAGGGAGAGTCTTGTTGGGGCAAATTATAGAATTATAATTTGACAGACATAAATTATCAACCAGGGGTAATCGTAACCTTGTGAGGTGCAATGTAAAATATATGCAGACTAGTAATTCAATGCATAAAAATTCACACACGGTTTAAAATCTCTCTCTCTCTCAACACTTGGCAGCAAAGGCTATGGTGTGGATCAATAATCCCTCTAAATTACTTAATATTTCTGATGCAGATCAAGAAAAGATATAATATCAATCAACAATAAGTAAACCAACTCATTCCCAATCATTCACAATGTACATTGAAACATGAAATGCATAACTCAAACACTTTCATGAACAAATTCTACCATTGATCATTAAACATGCGCTACTATAACTAGTAACAAGAAATGGAAACTGTGTAAATATTGTTTGTTAATACATAAAAGACAAATTAAATGAATACAAGTCTACAACTACTTGGAGTTGCGAGTAAAGGGGGCCCCCCCTTACTCACAACCCCTTAACTACTAAAGGATCTTACAAAGCAATATTAGCAAAACATCAAACTTTATATTAATATGGAAAATAATTACAGTATTATAGAAGTATGATACATCGAGCATCCCCCATAAAAATAAAATGTAATTTTCTTTATACAAGTGTGTGGGTAGAGTTTTAACCTCACTCTCTTAAAAATCAATAATAAATCCAATTATTAAATTAAATAAATAAAATCATGAGAATTCCTCAAACTAAGGAGCCTAGTTTGGATGAGATATTCTCTCCAACTAGCTCTCCTAAAATAGTGTGTAAGTTGAGAAATTTTTTCAATCAAGTGAGTCTAAGATAGATGCACTATCTTAAGACCACTTACTCTTGTATTTAAATGTATTATTAAATTTTTTGAATAATGTGAAACACATGAGCATGAGAGACCACATGATGGCTCTCTGCCTTTTCCACTAGTTTAATTTTTGTGTGTTAATTTGTTGTGCATATGGTTATATGGCTTTGTGATTCTTCTTCATGTGGTATTAGATCTAATGGAAATCTTGGATTTAGAGCTTGAACATTTTGGAATTGTTGTGTCAAAGGACTACTTGTGGAAGTTGAGTCCATGTAAGATGAATTTGGTGAGATCTGCATGAAATTGAATTAAAAACCTGTGTATAGTGGTTAGATAGCTCAACAATAATTGATACCTATGGATATAGCAACGTGGAACCAAAAAAGCTATGGATCTACTTTCCAACTTTATTGACAAGAAGGGAATCGATCACAAAAGCTGTGGAAGCCAGAATACAATTCTATAGCAATTCCAACAAATAAAAAGGAGTTGATCCAGGCAGGAACCAACGTAAATTGATCAACGATATTCATAGATATGAATGATTCAATTTTTCTAGATTTTGGATTGTAATTCCCTTAGATCCAGTCTGTTCAGCTTCATGGGAGATAGACATCTATCTTTCAGCGAAAATTCTCTAAATTTTGCATTGCCTGCGGAAGGGTTATCCTTTTGCTTTTGGCCATGTATTTTAAAGCGATCTCGACTAGTTTCCTTGCTTGTTCCAACGGCCATCTTGCATCCTCGTGCAATACACACTTGAAATCCTCCTCATCCTCTTCAGTAAGCACTGCACCCACATGTTCGACCAATATTTTCTACACTAGCTTAGTTGTGGGCTCCACGACTAGAAGCTCTAGGATGAGT
Source organism: Pinus taeda (assembly GCA_000404065.3). Lineage (NCBI taxonomy): Eukaryota > Viridiplantae > Streptophyta > Pinopsida > Pinales > Pinaceae > Pinus > Pinus taeda. The sequence goes on from APFE030098096.1 coordinate 16,763, forward strand.
ACTCTGAATTAGTAAACATCTGACTCAGGAGTAAGGTATTATAGCCGAGAATGATCATAAACGAGATAGAAGAGCCCGAAATCGCTGATTTTGCTGCTAATATCATTATTTAACAGTAATATTCGAGGGTCTCAAATCGTGGTGAAAGATCGGCTTTGGCTGTAAGCTATGCATGAACAACAAATCCTCGCAGACTTTTGTAGCAATACACATTCTGTCAAACCATGGAATTGGCAGAGTCCCAAATTCACTGAGCAATCGATCTTCTAAACTTCCTAGGGGTACATATTCATAGACAATGAACCCTTCGTTAGTGCAGGCCCCAATTAACATCACCAAACGAGGGTGCTTTATACTGCCACGTGTGGTTGGTGGGCAGTGATAGTTTGGAGTGTTGAACTAGTGTCGGAGACTAGCGAATCAACGTGAAGGAGCTTGTATAAGGCCTTGGAATCTGGAGCTTGCAGAAGGCTTTGGAATCTGCATGTCTTTAAGATCTGATTGAAGGAAGCTGGAGAAAATTTGAGGCAGCCAGAGAGGGGGTCGAGTCAAGTCAAGGCGTTGGGCAATATGAAGTGTTTGACATAAATTGTTGATTTATGTTATAGTCAAAATCAAGCTAGTTTTATATTATGTTTTTTTTGTTTGTTGTTGCGTAAACTAGAAAATTGTCATGGCGTGAGTTTCCTCAATTATAGGACTTTGAAGGAGTTGTTGGGTCATTCAGACGATCATCCAACGACGCTTGCCAATCAAGCAATTTCAACGGGTATCAGAGGAGGATAGAGGGTTTGAAGTGAGGTTGAGCCATTTCTACTCCAAAGGCGTACAACCATCATTCTAAATGTTCAAAATTCTCAATTTTGGGACTTTATAGGAAAGAGAAGAAAATGTTGGTGGAATCTATGGAATTAATTCTCTCCTTAAGGGCAGCATATTGTTGAAATCCAAAAGTAGTATTTTACTTTGAGGTAGCTTAAATTTATTTCAAAGTCAAAGTCAAAGTTAAATTGTAATTTATAAGTCACAATGACAAGTGAGAAAAGTGAGGGTTGATGTGAAAAAGAGGTAAAACAAATATTAAAGTTAACTTTGACACTAGAGCTTGGCATTATCATTGTTTTAGAGTCAGTTTTTGAAGACAATTTGATGCCAAGGAGTTCTCATTTTGTGCTTGAGACATCTCACTGAAGACATTGTCATGATGATGTATCTTGAAGGTTAATAAAAACATATCTTTTTGTGGTGAACGTGCCCTAAATCTGTCTAAAATTGAATAAGGGGATCATAGGTACACTCTGTATCATGAACGTGCTTGCATGATTTCAATCAAATTTGTAAAACACTCTCTTTATTATTCTTAAACAAAACAACTACATGCACATAAGAAAGTTTACATATACAAGTCATCGATCAAGCTCTTGAAATCAAACCTCCCATAATCAATTAAGTTCATAAGCACAAAGTGTCACATCATCAACTTGATAAAAGTGATATTCTGCAACAACATTTCACAACAGCTAATTCATGCCATCAAGTTAAGGATGCCACAAATCAAGCCTAACGACATCAACAACACTTTTGTTTCACTTACAAATAAACTTGTTTTAAACCGAATTGTCTGGGTGCATTTTCAGTTGTAATCAACACCCTAATTTGACTTGCTAAGGTGAATACATTAAGTCAAGTAAGTCTTCAATTGAGTCATCAAGATTGAACTTGTCATTTGTATCTTGGGTGCATTTTTGACAGTGCTCAACACCCTTTCCTTTTTTTTTTACAAATCATCACATTCAGTGAGTACATTAAGAAGTCACAAGTGTTAGTAATCAATCAATCAAGTTCAAGTGAGCTTCAAATCAAGCCAGTGTTTAAAGCGAGTGTGTCATTCAAACAAGAAACCAAGTGAGCATGTCATTCAAACAACCAATCAAGCGAGCGTGTGTTCCAACAAGTTCACATGGAGAAAAGAATTCAGTTGATAAAGATTATTAACAATTTTATCCTCTCAACTACTGAAGACATGGTAAAAATCAGAAAATCAACTCTTGTTGAAATTTCAATGAATCTACAACAAGCATATGAAATAGTTGAGTTCCTTCAACTGGAGTTGCAACTGCAGAAAAATGAGTTGCAATAGAAGCGTGTTGCTTCCAAGTCTTTGCCCAATCCAGAGACCACTGATCATTTTACTTCATTCATCCAACTAGCTTCAAGTGTTGAATTTGTTCCAGTTCAACTTTCTTCCAAACCCATCATCAAGCCATGGAAAGAAATTCAAAGTAATTGAAATCAAAACAGCTTAGGATATGTCAAAGATAACGATAACTTACATATCCCTAACTATTCAAAGCCCATTTAATTTGTCAGTGCTGGATTACTTGAACAAATCACCTCAGCAAGTTCTCAGCAACTTGCAGACTGACGTCAATGCACATAAACTGAAGTTGTAGACAAACAGAAATGCACACAAACTCAAGCTGTAGTCAAACCAAAATGTTCTCATTTTCAAAGAACTAGTCATCTAGAAGATCAAATTTTTTATCTCCATCCTTGTCACCATTATGGCAAGTCAAATCATACATCAGAGAAATGTTGCAACCAACGACAGTCAGCTATATTGAAGATCAATTATTCACAGATTGATCCCTGGGATTGGTCATCCATAGCTAGAAGATTGTACAAGTTTTACAATCGGATTCACTCACACATATTGAAGCCAACAATCAAATGAATATGGTACTCCTATGCAGTTGAACGGGGGAGTACAAAAGTGAAACACTCCTACACCTAAAGGGGTGGAGTTCAAATATATTTTGGAGAAGATTGCCTCTCCTTTTAGCAGACAAAGGGGGGAAAATGTCAATGAAATTTACAGGTGGTTGTCAGACCGAAAGTCTTGACAACATCAATGAAGCAGCCATGGGCATCTTCATTAGCCAAAGGGTGATCATCATCAGCATATACGCTAGTGGGTATTCATCAAATTTTGTCAGTGGACACTGGATGTTGCTTTCATGAAAAGGACAGTTGGATCCTTTTGTGGCTTGGCACATGATGGAGTTGTCAAGAAACATTCAGAGATGAATTAGTCATGCAACTGACTCATGGTTTCTTCATATTGCAGTTTCTTCAACATCCATCTTTGGCAATTTTTCAGGCAAATGTTTTTTGAGGATCAACTTCAGAACTTGGAAGATGGTTCCTTATTCGTTTTATATTTATCATTGTGGGGGGGGGGAGGAATGTTGCCTCACTCTCTTAAAAATAAATAGTAAATCCAATTATTAAATTAAATCAATAAAATCATGAGAATTCCTCAAACTAAGGATTCCAGTTTGGATGAGAGATTCTCTCCAACTAGCTCTCCTAAATTAGTGTGTAAGTTGAGAAATTGTCTCAACCAAGTGAGTCTAAGATAAACACGCTATCTTAAGACCACTTACTCATGTATTTGAATGTATTATTAAATTTTTTGAATAGTGTGAAATACATGAGCATGAGAGACCACATGATGGCTCTCTTCCTTTTCTGCCAGTTTAATTTTTGTGTTAATTTGCTGTGCATATGGTTATATGGCTTTGTGATTATTCTTCATAGAGACTTTTCCCAAGTTAAGAAAAAACTAAAATATTACAACTTTTTGTTAAAATAAAATGGAAAATATAGTAAATCCACATCCTAGGTTTGATCCATGACTGAAAGCATGGATAAAACTAACTTTTTTATTATCGTTGGAGCTATTTTTCTAATCCAGTTAGAGATTAAAGGAATAATGATCTAGGCAGTTTCAAAGGCTATTATTGTAGGATTTTGTAGAAATTTTTCTACAAATCAGCTAGCTTTGATACCATGTAGAACTTTTTCTACAAATCAGCTAGCTCTAATACCATGTAGAAATTTCCCACCTATAGAACCTAGTAATGCAATGTACTAAAGAAAAACACTTGATCTAATTCTACAAACAATTTAGCGGAAGCTTAATCAACAATGAGCAACATCAATAAGAACACATATAACTAATAAGAAGGAATCAATCACACATAACATAGAAGAATTTACCTGGGGAAAGCACCTGCCTAAAACCCCATCTTTGTATTATCATACAAGTGGAAATATAGTCTGAATTACACAAAGCCTTAGCTCGGAAGCTATCCAGCGCTCAATACAATCTATCTACTACTCATAGACAGTCAAAGGCTTCTCACAAACCTTCTCCTCTGCCCTCCAAGCCTCTTATTTCTTTGTGCAGTTTCCTTGGTGTCTAGTGCTATCACCTGTGTGAATTGGCCTCTTCACACACTTACTAACCTCTGATCTAACTGCACAAACTTGAAGGTGATAAATCCTCATCATGGATGAGCTTCCTTTATAGGAAAAATATTCATCCAACTGATAGTACACTATCCCTTCTCTGATCTCAACTAGGTCTCTGTCTGAACTGACATGCATCAGTTATCCATGAGTGAATACACAATTATCTGAAAATAATAGCTGTCACATGCATGCAAGCATCAACAAGCTATATCTCATTAATTTAACAACTTGTTAAATTAATCTAACTAAACTTGACTAAGTTAAACTAAGTCAACTGGTCCTCTCAATATAGAACTCATCCTTAATTCCTCAATTATTGGAGCAAATCAAGGACACATTCCCCAATTAGTGGAGAAATAATTGCATGTTCTCACAAAGACTTCAAGTTTGCTTTTCCTTAACTAATTAACTCATGGAGAATTAATTAATTTATATTCCAAACTACTAGTAAGACCAAATTTAAAGTTACTTCCTATAGATAGACCAGGGACTGCTATAAATAGGATGTGACCTAAAAATGCTATTTTTAGAAGATGCTATTTTTAGTAGTTTCACCTCTCACCCAAGGTGGTCAAAATGCTCATTGGCCAAACTGCTATTTTTAGAAGTGCTACTTTTAGTAGTTCTATTTTTAGCACTTTCTAAATTTAGCATTTCTTGTTGCACACTTTTCAACAATTATGGAGCATCCAATAGGATAGCATCCATGTAGATGGATTTTCTAGCAAAACCCATGTTCATGTTCCTTTTATGGCTAGCCAAAACACACCTAACCGTCACGGTCTCTACAGGAAATTGACATTGCTACAGGAAATCGACGCTTCTGCAGGAAATGGATGCTTCTATAGGAAATTGCTGATCTTCTGCAGGAAATCACGGAATTACCCCAAAAGACAGTTGGTATACAAGAAATTCGATTAGTACCCTAAAAGTTGTAGATAAGTTAATTCGGTAGCATTTAACCTCAAAATACTTAAGAATAAAATGAAATGATACATTTGGAGTCATTTTCATACCTTAGAGTCCACAACACCCTTCTAGTCAAAATGAGGTATTAAATGGAAAAAGGAGGGTAATTGGAGGTCAAAAAGAGTTCTGAATGGGAAAGCAAAGATTTAGAAGTGTTGTAAACAATGGCCAAAATCTAGGCTTAACATCTCCCCCACACCTAGCATCTTGCATGTCCCTATGCAAGCAAAACTGTTGTAGCTTTAGAAAGAAAATTTATTTTTTACCTTGTGTTGCAACCACTACAGCTAGATGATCCAATTGTGCTCTGCTAGACTCAGCCTTTTGAACCCTGTTCCTGTATTCCTCGTTCCTCTTTTGCAAATGGTCTATTTGGACCTAGTTCCTTTTCATTTCTACATGCCTTCTGATGCTTTTTCTTTCATTCATCCAATTCCTTCTGAAGTGCAGGTGTTTTCTTTCAGAGTCTCATTCTCCCTCTGAAGAACTATTTCAAACATGGTAAGCTTAGTTATAGTCTCCTCTGGCTCCTTACGCAACTGCCTTTTCTTGGAAGTTCCTTCATCTCGTTATTATCCTTGAGAGGAATGAGGAAGGTTCTGTTCCTCTCGTTCTTGATAGTCTTCCACCATTTTATCCATGTTTTCCTGAAACTATTGGGTTTGAAAGAATGCAACTTCCCATTCCTCCTTATCAATGAAATCAGTCATTTCAATCTGTATTTGCTTCCCCTTATATACTCCTAGGGGTTTCGTAACCTTCCATCTAGTCTTTGTTTGTTGTACACCCTCCTCTTCACTTTCCTTCGTAACCAGCTTAGAAGCTTGGTTTCTAGTGAAACGCCTAATAGGAGAAGTGGCACCCAACAATGAATTTGGACTCTTTCCCACAGTCTTCCTAGTCACCAAGACATCCTCTTCTTTCTTACCTTCTTCTTTTGGTTGGTCACGAGTCCAAGGTTTCTTCTTCAGCCTCTCTTTTGGCTCTACCTTCCCGGTCTCTAGTAAATCAAGCACTTCCTCATCATCCACAAAATAATTTTCCTCTAAAAATTCTTCCTAGATCTTGTTCTACTTCCTTAAAACCTATATCATAATAATTTTGAAGAGGCCATGGTAGTAGAGGTTTTCCTCTATGTATGCTGCCCTCTCCTGAGCAGAAGTGACCATTTTCAATAAAGACATCCTAAAGTAATATTGTAGGTTCAAGGGTTTATCCCGAAAATGACTAAGGAACTGAATATGAAGAAGAAAATCCAATCCAAATCGACCCTCACAAGATAGCCTGCCATTGATGTATACAAGCCTCAAGGCATCACATATCTCTGATCTTGTACCGAGATAATGTGGTGATGTTGATGGGCCAAGATTGTTGGAAGGAGGGCCTTAAGGAATCCCACATCAATCCAACATGAGCAAATCAAAGATATCTTGAGTTATGAAACAAAATCTATTTAGGGACCCTGAGGGATCTACTTTCCTAAAATTTTAACTAGCTCAAGGTAGTTCATGCTTGCCAGATTTCAATTTTAGAGAGCCTAAAATACTAAAACAAAACTACAATTGAGTTCCTTTTCCATAAATAGCCTACTAGAGTCAAAAAAGGAATAAACCTATATCAAATAGACCCTCCTCTCATGGTTTATTGAGCACAAAAAGGAAAAAAGTAAGGTCAATTTATTATTGCAGAAAATCAAGAAGAGGTAGTGAAAGAGATAACCCCCTTACCCACCATTTCTAGCTCTTTCCTCTTCACAATCTCCTCCAAAAATTCCTCCTTAGATTGGGGCTTCTGATACAACTTGAGTCTATGCCATTTACCAAGAAGGTGAAATTTTCATCATTTATTGTCTTGACTCAAACAAATCCATTATCAAAGACTTTCTTGATCTCATATGGACCAAGCCAATGCGTGTTAAACTTTCCTTCAAAATTCTTGAATTTTGAATCGAACAACAATGCCCAAACTCCTTCCTTGAACTTCTTCTTCTTAATCTATCTGTCGTGCCATTTAGGCCTCTATTGTTGGATAAGGTCAGTATGTTGAAAATCATCCTATCTAATCTCGTCTAGTTCATTAAGATGTAGGATCCTCTATTGTTGTGCCTCATTGAGATATCTGCCCAAATTTGCTGCCATCTTAAAAGTTCTGATCTAAAATTCAATTGGCAATAGAACTTGTTTTCTGTACAAACCAGTAGTGTTTCTCCATGTGATTCTATAGGCCCATAAGGCCTCGGGAAGTTGATCAGGCCAATTGTTTTTATGTAGTTACGATGTCTTAGTCAGGATTGTCTCCAACACCTTGTTTTTTTATTCCACCTACCCATTGACCTATGGATGGTAGGGGGTGGAATTCCAATGAGTGATTAGATTTTTTTTCACAATTCCCTGCACAAGCTTTGATACAAACTGAGTACCTTGGTCAGTAATAATTTCCCTTGGTACCCCAAATCTTACAAAAATATCAAAAAAAAGAAAATCTACCACTACTTTCTCTGTGGCTCTGGGCATTGTTCTCGCTTCCACCTACTTTGTAACATAATTAGCACAAACCAAAATATACTTCTTACCTTTGGACATGGGATTAATGGGGCCTACAAAGTCAAGCGACCACCTCTCGAATGGTTCTATGAGAACTTGTGGCTGCAAAGGCATTTCATCTGCTTGAATGGGTCACCCTATTCTTTGGCTGCTATCACATTTACAAACATACTCCTTTGCATCTTTGAGAAGACTTGGCCAATAGTAACATGAGTGGAGGATCTTATAGGTTGTCTGCTTGTCTGCGAAGTCTCCTCCACATGGTTCATCATGGCAAGCTCTCAAGGTATCACATTGCAAGGGGAAAATTGTAGACTTATAATTTGACAGACATAAATTATCAACCAGGGGTAATCGTAACTTACTCAAAAAGTGCTAAGAATGTCAGTTTTAAAATTTTCAAATAAATTACCCATTCCAGCTCTGGTTACCCCAACCCCTGCAACTAGTTTGATGAACCTGGAAGAAGTATCTCTTGATCCTCTCCCAAACTTATAATTTTCCCTCGAATATCATTGAAACAACTCACACACATTGTCATAACTCAATTTTGATACATCACCTACTCCCATCAGGTTCAAAACCTCCAGAGATTTCGGCCTTATCAACCTTAACAAAATTGTTCTCAAGGTTTCTTTGTTCAGCTGGTTCATCTTGGAGCTTTGCAAATTGTACTGGAATCCTTCCAGGAAGTCCTCTATGATCCAGGTCTGGGTGTGAAGAAGGACCTTTCCAAGATCTGTTATGTGTTAAATTGCATCTTTAAAAGAACATTAATGAATATATCTACATGCGGAAAAGAAAAGGAACATAACAATCATCAACACATGAAAACATAAGCGTTGATAATGGAGTTCATCGAGGAGGGACTACGTCTCCGGGCCTCGGTGTCAAGATGGTGTAGGCCACTACATTAAGTGCTATCAATAATGGTGGTGTACACAAGAGATGATGTCGCAATCATACAAGGAAAAATGCCCTCACGCAGGAGTGGCTCTAAGAGATATTCCACAACTAGAATTCTCAATCAAAAGACTCCTATTAGTTTGACACAAAAAAATTCATGATGAGCATCCCACCAACATGGCACAAAAGGGATCTCAATAACAAAATCATGCATGAAGACAAAAAGAGTATCCTAACAACATACAACAAGGGATCTCAAAACATAACAAAAAGTACATCACATAGAAGATTCCACATCAAATCAATCAAGGAATCATGACAACATGTAATAAACAAGATCTTGTATCAATATCAATCAAGGATTTGAGTAGCATAATGTATAAAGAAGAAATACACAAAAAAATTATATGCCTCACACCATAGACCATCTGAAGAAGTGGATGTTCATATCTTTAGCAAAAAAAAAATCCATTTGAACAATGTTGTTCACATCGTCGATGTGTAGGCATGGACTATTACCAATATGGACTTTGGCTCCCCTTGCATGAACCGTTTTCTTGCTTATCACAATCAGTAATCAAGGGCATATGAAACAACAGTGTCAAAGTGTTGAAGCTTGCTAAAACATCAATCTCACAGCAGCAATTGCAAGAAGAAGACTGCTCTGGCTATCTACAATATAGCTCTCTGGTGTTATAGACATTTGTGGGCACTTCAACCCCAATCATAAATGTCCATAAACTGAGGGCTCCATGTCCCTAAAATTGCTGCTTCACTACCTAAAGGAACAAGGTCAGTTGATTACATCATCTCCCAGAAGTTCTCCACTGAAAACTGCTCATAAATGGTCAAAACTGGACCATACTGAAAGCTTAGTGCAGAGGGTGCGATGCATATCACCTTCCCAGTGTACAAGGTGTGATGCATACTGAATTGCTCCTCTGTAGGGTGCGATGGTCGGGAATGGACAAATGGCAGGGACAAAAACGTGAGGTGGAAGATCATGGAATCTTCCAGAAGCTTCCCCTCTGACACTTTCCTTTCTATTTTCGACCAGGGATGAGTAATAGATAATCATTCTCCAAGTGGAAGCAGGAACTATTAGAGAGAAGACACTAATCAAGATCACAGAAGATGACTCACCTCTCTGTAATCATCTATATATGGATCCCTCATCACAGAGATCCAGAGGCCGGAATTTTGTATCTTATAGAGAAGTGTTGTTGGTTTTCTAGTGTACATTCATAGTGTTGGGTGTAAGCTTTTCTTGAGGTGAAGAAGGGCTTTCTAGCTGGAGGATGATGCTGGGTCAGAACATATGGTTGTAATCCTCTTGCTACTTTTCATCTTAATAAAGCTATTCTAGTTTTCTTCCATATTCTTGTGTACTTGTTTATATATGCATTTATATGGTTAACAAACATCTGGTCCTGTGTTATTTATAAATATAGATCTTTGTTTCTTCGATAGTAGTATGTTGTTGTGATTCGACAGGTTCTTTTGAAGCTGGGCAGACGAAGAAGAAGAGGTGAAGCTCTATCAAGAAGGAGAGGAAATCGAGCGCAAGACTAAGGTTGGTCTTCTTGGTTCTCCTCTTGTCTATTTTCATAAAAGAAAACGAAAGTAGACTTTACTTGTGTTTCTACGATACCACCCATCTTAGTGGAAGTAGCAGCTTCGAGTTGGACACTATTTCCGGTAACAAAATGGCGACTCCGCTGGGGAGCGACTAGATTGTTTGTTAGCCTATCTATCCTTGTTTCTTTTATAAACTTATAGACGGAGCCTGAAGTCAAGCCAGTTAGCCTTCGAACTACATTTGTTATACAAATGCAAAGTAGATCAATGCTGCTTCAGTCTATCTCTAGGTTTTGTTTATGAATTAAACAATAGATCTACAAGCAATCTAATTGCCCTAAGTGGTGTCTCTAGTAACCTCTTTAGATCACCCCTGTGTTTTACATACACTGAACATTACTTACTCGGCCTAAATCCCTGAACTGAATTGCAACCTGTGAGTGAAAACCTATTTAAAGTCTCGCACTGGTACCATGACACCCTGCCTTCAAGGCGGACTGTATGCATTGCACTTCCCGAGTGCAGTAGGTGCACTGCATACTGGTTCACTGTGTAACAAGTGCGATGGTCAGGGACGGTTAACTTTACCCTCATACTGTGGTTTTTTCTCACTATTTTCGATCCTATTCAGGAGTTTTGTTGTCTGTAGTCAGTGTATTTCTATGAATACCCCCTTCTCTTGCATTATTCTGCCTCCCTAGTGAAAAGAACTGTAAGTATTTTTCATGTATTGTGCATCATTTTCAGTTCTCTTTTGCAAAAAAGTAGCATAGTCGAACTGTCGTTTCTGGATCTGAAAGTGTCGTAGCTGTCGTTTTCAGTTTTAGAAGACAATCCCATTATTTATGATAGTCGATTATACAGTTACTATTGCATATGATTTGAATTAGTAATTTTTTAAAGTGTCGAAAAGCAATTTTCATTTCAAAATCGCAAAGTGTCTCTCCTACCTTCACTTCATTTTCAAAAAGAATTTTGTTGAGTACTGTCGCTTTAAAAGTAATTCAGATTTGCACATAGCTTTCTTATCATCATTCATACATTAAGAAGGCTGAAAACAAATACATGCATGTGCATTTGCATTTCGACGGCGTGGTTTGATTTAGGACTGTGCATTTAGCATGTGCTCTGTGCTCTGTGAAGAAAAGATTCTTGACTTTCTTTCCTTAGTAGCTAGGATTTTCATTGCCAAAAGAATATTAAACGTTTGTTTATCATCTTAGACTGCATTTTAGGAATTATATACACATCACGCGGTGAACCTGAAAGGAAAATTGTTAAGCAAGATCAACTTAAAATAAATTTAATGAATCTAACAACGCTTTGGAAATTAACGCACAACATCTAGAGGTCTAGGCTAGAGACGTATTCCGGCGTCGTAAAATCTAGTAACCATTGTTTTTCAGTGTTGGTTGGGTGATTCCTCCACTCTGAGACGACAAGTGCCAGTACAGACTTGTGCTCCAACGTACTGTCGAGTATATATTGGGAGACCACAATAGGTTGCATCCTTTATCCTTAGGAAGCCGTGTCTGCCGCCCTATCGATCGCAATGCACTGAACACAGCATTCGGGAAGATCGACTGTCGTACTGTAAAAAGTATTCTGCAGTTTTGCGATTGGTTTGGTAATCCTCTCTACCTAGATCTCCAGAGAAGTCCATTTT
>APFE030098102.1:0-12941 GCA_000404065.3 Pinus taeda
ATTAATTTAAAGTTATTAAAATTTAATGTTTAATAAATATTAGTTGTATTATGTGATTATGAATATACAATTTATTATAAATTTGTATTTTTATTAGGTATTTAAATGTAGTAGATATAATATCACTATAAGGATCAATGAGAATACTTTTTGAGTTGGAATTTAGGGATTGCCACAAACAATCAATGAGAAGTTTATGTGTTTCTGCAAGTTTTTTATGGGTATAAAGAGAATTATTCAAGATTCCATTATCATTAGTAACTATGTCATTATTTTACATCACTCTATCAATGGCTCTCTTTCGTTTGACAAAAAACTCTAAGTCATTGTAAAAGGATATATCATATGGTAGGAAGATTTCATTCCAAATCATTTATTCATGTTCATAGGAACAACAGCAAGAAGGCATATCAACTCATGAATGAGGGATTCCATCTAGTAAAAGGAAACCTTAAAAGTGGATAGGGTTCTATGCTTAACCCAGTTACTTAACTCTGATTGCAAACCATTTTTTGTAAGTATTGTTTTTTAGTTGGTCTATTTTAGAGGATCTACAAGCTAGAATTTTTAAAACACTAACGCTCTTGTGCCTGCTCCATGGCGTAGTTTTGGATCACAGTTTAAAATTTTGTTGTGTAATACAGTGTTGATGAGTCTAGACTAGAAAGAATACTTTTTAAAGCTGTAGAATTATGCTCCTAGCACAGATTTTATGAAATATAAATATATAAAAAATAAAACAAATGTAACATATATAAACTTCATGCATTTAATTTAATTTATTTCTATCTATTAAAATAATCAAGCTTATTTTTTTTATAAATTAAATGAATGATATATGTAACAATAAGTTTGTAGTTTGTGTTTTTTTTGGGAGGATGTTTTTTATAATGTTGTTTAAAATATTTACATATTAAAAAATATTTTTTTTGTTGATCAAAATCCTTTATGAATTGTTCAAAAAAGTACAAAATTCATCTTGTTGGCCAACTTCTACCCCATTTCCAGGAGATAAGTGCAAAAGCATAAGAGATATTTCCATTTGTTACATGAGTCCCAAAAGAAAAATGGCCAAGTTACTCAAAACACAAACAAAACCAAGAAGCAACCCACAATATTCATATCAAGGGAGAGGATTCAAAGCATGACAACCACCCGGTGCCACAGGAGGGTCATGCGCTTCATAACTGTGATATTCAATATGCGCTAATTGCGCCTCAATATCATCCATTCGATCGTTGTTGTGGCGTTGACTACGTCTCACTGAAGCAATAAACACAAAAAATTATCCCTAGATGTACTCGACATCATTGACATAAACTATGATTTCATTTTTGTCAACATATCTTTGTTGGTGAATCACATCAAGGGAGGCTTGAAGATCCGTTAATAAGTCAAATATCATGGTTAGGGATGGTGGTTGCTCCATGCAACCCGATGATTAGGCTTGTTCATGGGATACCTCCCCCACCACATTTTATGCTCCCTCTGCATCAAAATATTGCTCTTGAGATTCCCGCTCCACATATTGGCCTCGAGTGTTTCCACCCCAACGAGTACGCTCGTGTTGGCGCAACATATCCTCTACCTCTAGGTACCAAGACTGATTAACTAAACTAATACACTACTCTGACCAAGAGTGTTGGAACACCGCTTTGTCGAAACCACACTACTCTCCAACAACAACCCTTTTGTCGAAGTGAATAACTAACCAAAATCCCATAGACGATAATAGGATTTTGAGAAGCACCTCCCACACAATGAAGTGGGCCCAAGTGACCAGAGAAGACCTGAAATCCCCGCACCAATGCAAATGGGCTAGATAGATGTCCCCACGTTCACCCAACTACCAGCCCACACATTCCCCTTCCCTGCCCAGCTCCAATTCAAGCATACATAAAGCATTACATAAATTTTGAGGTCTAAAATGGGCCTCTTAAGGAATATCATAAAATAATAGTGGAAATAATAAAATAAGATTGTATTACCTCATCAAGTTTTGGTGGGAAAAAAAACTTTTCTTAATTCGTATTTTCAACTTATCTCCTTATGATTTTTATTAAATTTTGAGCAAGAACACTTATTGGATGTGGAATTTAATTTTACATCCAAGGAGTAGCCAAGTTGCATACTTTTTATGGACCCTATTACACGAAAAATGTAAAAGAATTGAAAAAACATTATTACAATCACATTTTTTCAAGTATTTCACATTTTTCATGTAATAGAGATCATCAAAAGTATCTAACATGGTTACTCCTTGGATGCAAAAATAAATTCTACATCCAACGAGTGCTCCCTCTCAAAATTCCAGTAAAATCATAGGGATATAAGTTGAAAATACGAGTTGAAAAAATAGTTTTTTTGTTAATCTTTTTACTCCAAAAATGGTGAATCATCCCCCCATGGTTGACCTCATCATATTGAATCGTACTCATTCTTATAAAATTGATTTTTGTTGTACATTTTTGTGTTGAGGCCCATTTTTTACCTCAGAATTTCTTTAATGGAAGTTGCGACCAAGGAAATTTAAAAAACACTAGAGCCCTAAGATTACTAGGGTGAAACCCAATACCCACTCCTTTGCAATACATAATAGAAAACTATAAAGGGTTTTTCCACCACGAGCAGAACACCCAAAATATCAAAAGACCAAGAACTGAAATTGAAATATCCCGAAATGCCAGACAATACAAACATATACTCGAATTCTAATTAAAGGTAGGAAAGAAGGAGTTACCTAAACATCGACTCTAGACCCCTCATTGACAAACACCATACTATTGCACCAAGGTCGCATAGGAAACCTCATGCTTCCTAGGTCTGATCCCAATTTTAGATGATAATAAAAAGCCAACCTTTGTTCATTGAGCAACCTAGGGTCCCAGATAACAGTTTGGTCCTTAAATGCATTAAAAAACAATTTGTATTTCTAGACTACAAACATAGTCAGTTTCCTCCACCAGTCAAGACGCATGCTTGGCCCTCCAGATATGCTTCCCAAATGAACCAAGCAGGTTATCTTGTTCAAACACCACAATTTCATCTCTCGGTTAATTATTCTACTCACCACCACCAACACAAGTGGTGTAATAACCCATATCCATTCACAAAGCTTCCGCTACAGGCCATCCAACCCTAAGTGTTTTCCTATAGATATCAGGAACTCACCCCAGATTACATACAGGAAGAAATCTCCCAGGCAAAAGGGGAGACCTCTTCCAACAAAACCTCCCTCTTCGACACATAGGCTTAATGGAATGGATAGATTAGATACCAGTGGGAACACGAGGGGATAATTGCCAACACATACAAATGATGGATCTATGCTGGAAAATGAAATTTCTATTAGGAAGGTGTTGTAGCGATTCAAAGGACCCTCCAAAATTTTGGCCTGCACCAATTTCGGAGCCTCCCTTGGAGAGTTTCACTTGATGGCTGCACACACTCTGGTTCACTCTGTGAGCTCATGTGAGTATTTACATTTGCCTTGCTTGTTTATTGCATTCAAGTCTCTGCATGTTGATGTCTAAGTCATGCTTGCGACCATTTTCTGGTTATGCTCAAAGTCTTTGCTTTTTATGTGTTTGATGTGCTCGCCACGAAAGCATTTGTCACACTCACACATGGAGTCACATTCACTGTCGTGCAAGCATCGTCTCGATCATGAATGATCAGTCACAAGTGTCATGCCTTTCGCTTGCACCGTTGGTTAGTCATGTTTAACATATGTATCGGGATGATATGGTAGTTTTGTCTTCAAGTCATGTGAGTGTGTGTCTGTATGATCACCTATGCATCAAATTGTCATGCATATTACAGTTGAAAACATAACAAAGGAAATGTGGGACACCATCAATAACTTGTATCGTGATCCATCTGAGAATCGAAAAATGATTCTCGAGGAGAAGCTGAGGATGATCAAAATGAAAAAGGTTTAGAATGTTAAATCCTATCTCACATGGATTCGGGTTATTAGAGATGATCTTGCAGCTCTTGGAGAGAAACCATTAGATAGTGAGTTGGTGTGCACAACACTCAATTGGTTCACCAAGAATTAGTGTACATTCATTCAAGTGATTTATGGGTGAGACACGCTTCGTAGTTGGAAGTTCCTATGCATTAAATTTTACTCAGGAGTTTGAGCTAAGGCTCAATATCAAAGAGGGTACTACTAGCAGCATTGATAAGGGACTGAAGATAGATAAGGAGGAGGGGAATGTAGCCCTTGCAAGAAATGGAAAAGAAAAGAAGGGTCCCATTCATGGACACGACTGAAAGGGAGAAAAGAAAAAAAAGGTCTTGCTTTGAAATTTTTTTGGCCTAGGTTTGCTTTTGAGTGAGTTTTATGATTTTTGTTTAGACACACAAGACTTCTTATAGAGGTTCTTGATTGTTCTGGTTCTCTGGAACATCAGATTGTTTTCAATCTTTGTGTCAAGCTTGATTATTGGTCTACTTGCTTTGCTTTCCATCATTTCGTGGCCTTATACCTTTTATTGCTTTTTGAAAGTTTCTTTTTGATGAATTTGAAAATGTTTATTTCCTGACTTCTTGGTCAATTTCTCAAAGATCTTTGCTACTGTTTCGGTCGATTAGCACAAGTTGAAGCCCTTTTTGTTCAAGTTTTCCTTCACTGTCGAATTTGTAACTTGCAAAGTTTCCTTGTGCTCTTCTTTCATTCTTTGAGTCTTTGGTGGCATATAGAGTGCTTTCGAAGTGTTGTTTTCATTACTTCTTGAAAAAGAAGAGTCCTTAAAAAACATTGTTTTTGTCTTCTTTTTCCAAGTTTGATTTTGGTTTCTTTTGATTTTTTGAAAGTGATTTGTGATCTTTTTTATTAGTCCTTCTTGTTGGATAAGATTTTGTATTGAAAATTTGTATTCTTTTGAAACACTTAAGTTGGCTTATTAATAAGTTATAAACAATTGCTTTCGTTCTTTTTAGAGTAAACTAGGATCTTGCATTATCATGTACACCTTGCATTAGGATAGTTTTTCATTATTAAAGGATCAATAGTCTTTTTAGCTTTTGTGAGTGTGAAGTGTGGTATAAGAAAAGAAAATAAAAAAGTTTTTGCTTTATAGAAGTTTCTTAGAACCCAAGTAGAAATTTCTTTTCATCGAAGAACAAATGATTGCATTTCATATAAGTTAGTTTTTCATTAATTTCTTTTGCGTCATACAAACACCATCGGTTTCATTTCCATATTGTACCTTTCACTTAAAAGAACAACCACTTAAAAACAAGTGCTTAATAAAATAAACTAGAACTTTTTGTATTGTCACCAGAATACACCAACAAGTTTTAGGTTTATTTAGGGCCTTGGATTAGGTGAGAGGAGAGTAAACTCTCCAAGGCCACTCTAAATTGTAAAACATAGAAGTCTAATTAAAGAGTGAAATCTAATCGTGTTAGGGAGACTAGGAAAGCTCCATGACTGGGAGTTAAGCACAAAGGTTTGTGAAGATAAGGGCAAGAGATACCCCCTCTCTTACTTGTCAGATCCTACCTCACAACTGTTTTGCCCAATTTCTGATACGAGTCGGTGTCTTTAGTTGCCTATCCTAGGGATCCACACAGGTGGTTGCGGAGGGGAATCCCGTGGCACCCTTGTGAAGCTTGGGGGCTTGCACTGGTAAAGGGTGTTGTCTGGAGGTCAACGTAACTACCTCTGATACCTTCATTAGTAGACTTGGGGCGTAATTACCCCAGTCTATTTTCGGAAGGCCCTTATTATTAACTTTCTTGTATTTTGGTGTCTGATCCTAATCACCTAGAGTGGAAATACTAGAATGTTGTTTAATTCCTGATCTCTTTAGGGAAATTTTTTAGTGTGTGTTCTGCGCTCCAAGTCATCCTAGCTTTTAATTTTCTTGAGTATTTAAGTAGATCTTATAAAAATAATTCAAAGTGGCTGAACGACTATCTCGACAGTCCCAGAGACTTCGTAGGCTTTCACTTATGAGTCTAGAGCCTTCTCCTAGAAGGTGTAGGAGCGATTCTACCAGTGGTTTTCAACCAGTGGCAGTAGGCACATTGGAAATTGATACTCTGCTTGGGGGCATTAGTTCACAAGATAGACCTAGTACTACCACAGAGTTAGAGAGGAACACACTAGTTCTTTCTCAAGTACTCTTCCAGTCAGAAGATAGTATTGAAGTAGAAGAGATTTCAAATTCGGTAGCGGCTTCAAATTCTCCTCTCCCTCCTGATCATCGAGATGTATTGTTATACGTTGGAACTCCAACTCACAGGCCTTCAAGCCACGGTCCACACACATCTATCACTTTGATAACCACTGTTGTAAGCATGGCATCCACCACGAGTGTTGTGAGCATGCAGACTCCCATATCTGTGCAAGGGGGAGGAACTATTTCCATCCCTTCTAATACTCCCAACACTTCCTTATGTGGGTCTACTTCAATTCCGTCAACAAGTGGAAGTTCTCAAGGTAATGCATCCAGTTTTGGATTTTTCCCTTTTGGAATGCCCTCTCAAGGTATTCCTTCAATTCTGTTGAATATACCATCAACCGCCTCCACATCCATGATGAGTGGATAGGCTTCTTTTCAAGGTTTCCCATTTGGAAGTGGTCATATAGCACATTCCAATCTGACAGTAGGGTCTATTCCTTTTCCTTTCATAAGTCAAGGTGGTAACCCCTTTCAAAGTTGGACAAACCCTGTGCTTAGTGGGATAGGAGCCAAGAATCAGTTTTTCAGCCAACAAGGGAATGTGCCATATTCCTCAGTTAATTCATTTCAAAGTTTTTCACCCTTTGCTAATGCTTGGAACCCTTATCAGGGGCTGCCAACTCCTTTCAATACTTCGTTAGGGGGTAACTTTACCGGTTACGAAGGATTTTCAACTAGAGTTGGTCAAACTCTGAGTTTTGTTGGACCACAAGGATCACCCTTTGGTGTAGCAAGTTCTATAAGCTACTTCGGGCAACCTAGTGCCTTTCAAAATCCAAGTCATTCTTTTCAGACCGATGGGAACCCCACCCAGTCCAAATGGAATCCCCAAGGTCCTCCACGACTTCCTCTTCTAGCCACACTTAATCTACCAGACTTGACTAAATTGACGAATGATCCAATTAGGTACAATCTGACTTAGCCTCCAGTCCCAACTAAACTTCCATTGGATATTCCAAAATTAGAAGGGAAGAATGGTGAAGACCCGGGAGACCATGTGACCACGTTCCATTTATGGTGCTCATCAAACTCCCTGATCGATAATTCAGTCAGGTTGAGGTTATTTCAACACACCTTAATGGGTAATGTGGCCAAATGGTATATAGAGTCACCAGGGGGCACTTTTACTTCTTTCGTTGATTTGGCTAATATTTTCTTAAACCATTTTCAGTTGCCTTTCTATTATGAAGCTGAAACTAAACTTCTAGCCAATTTTCATCAAGACATGGAAATTCACATTTCGGATCATATTTAGGAATGGACATGGAGAAAGAGGCTTATCAAAGCCAAAATTCCACCAGATTTCCATCTCAAATGGTTTTTAAAATCTTTACAACCTAAAATCTCTAAGGATGTTTCTCTTTCTGGGGTTTATTCGGAAGAGGAGACTATTTTTCGAGCCTAGTAATTAGAATTAATATATTCTCAGTCTGGGACTCTTCAAAAAATCTTACTTGACACTCCTAGATCCAAAGTTGATTTAGCCAAACCGAAGCTTGGCTCTCACGCTGATGGTATGGTTGGATCAATTGACACAAATGTGGTGAACCTTTTGAACCAATTGCAGCAGTTGTCTTTACAAATTGCTTCTTCTAACCATGCAACACCGTCTACACCTTCGCCCTCCCAAACTACCTCCATTAACATCATTTAGGCTTCTAACCCCAAGGGAAATAAACAATCCGATGGGAAGAAGAAGGGACGAGGTAAGAAGAAGAATCAGGGAGAGAAGGGTAATGCGGACAAGCTCGGCAATGGTGCCGATGAGGGTAGAAAAGAGTCTAAGAAGAAAGTTAAATTTCCATGCTAGTTATGCAATGGAGACCATTTGACTCACCTTTACCCCAATATTTGGGATGCTCAGCGCTTGTTAGTGCAGCAAGGGTCCTCTAGCTCCCAGGCTATCCTGACTAACCCTTTTCCCCAAGGGTAGCAATTACTTGCTGGTGCGAAGTCGAACGCTGGTACCTCTGCAGGGGGCAACTAGGAAGGGGAAAATTCCTCAAATGTGTATATGATGAACTCACATGTCGACATTGCCACATGCGCACGTGATTACGGTGAAACGGAAACATCTAAGGAAAAATTTGTTCCTGAAACCTCAGACCTGCTTCATATTGAGCGACTCTCTGTTGAGTCTATACCTCAGATACCGAAAGGTTCCGCTAAGTGCTCGATGATTAACGCTAATGCTAGGGAAGCCCAGAACTACTCGATGGTAGAAGATCTAGCTCAAAGTCCATGTGCTATGTCTGCATTGGAGGTAATCCAACCGTGTCCTTCTCAAAGAAGTGCTTTGCTTTTGGCAGTCGGAGCAGTAGATCCAAAAAAATCTTTAGCACTCACTTTTGATATGCTCAATGTCAAAAAGAGACTTCCTCATCATATGGCTTTCCAGATAAAGTCTACTTACCGGAAAACCAATATTTTTTAGATAGTTATAGATGAGGGAGCTTCCACATGCGTAATTTCCATGTCATGTTGGAAGGCCATTAGATCACCTTCAGTTGTTCCTTCACTCTCTCTTAACATCATTTGATGGTCATTCTCATAGTCCACACAGAATTATCCCGACTTTTCCTATATGTGTTGGAGGAAAGGTCATTAATATTGAGGTAGAAATCGTTGATGCCAACTTGGATTACAACCTCCTCTTGGGAAGAAATTGGATTTATGAGATGAACACCATAGTTTCATCTTTGTTTCACATCCTTTGTTTTCCTCACGAGGGGAGAATTGTTAAAATTGATCAATTAGATTATTTTCCTGGCGATTCCCGTGCAACTTCAGATTCTACCGTTTCATTGGTGGATAATCCTTGTCAACCTATAGAGAATTTAGGAGTAGGGATGTACTCTTCCTTGATGGGTATATTTGATCTTCCCCCTCCTACAACTAGAATCAATGCAATTTCATCCTCCAAGGGGCTTTCATGGAAAGAGTTCTTTTGAACTCATTATTTTTTGGATCCTTGGACCCTACCTTCATCTACGACCACATTAGATGGAGTCCACGTTGGTGGAATGGAATTCCCCATGTCTACAACAAAGCTTAGTTATCAATCTATCGTTAACTCTGCAGACAACCATCCCACTCCTTTTTCAGAAGAGGAGTTAGATGGTGATGTGGCTCTAGCTTGGACCCTTGACTCTACTTCTACTTTGGATTTCTTAGATACATTTTTACCATCTGATGAAGCAATTTTAGAAGCGATGACGAGTATAGACCAACCTTGGGAAGATTTACATCATCGATCATATATTCTTCCACCATTGCAGGAAGTTGAATGCAGGTTCTCCAATCTACTTACTAGTGATGTTTGTATAGTGTCAAACCCTTTGGCTCCAACACATTTATTTGCTGAAGGCAATATGCCGATTATCTCAAAAATTGTACCTATAAACATCTCTAGGAATCCTGCCATTATAGAAAATGTCTTCATCGAAGCCAATTGTTACCCTGAAGAGATTCAAATTTACATCGACCTCTTTATAGAGTTTAAAGAAGTGTTTGCTTGCTCTTATGAGGAAATTCCTAGTACTGATCCATCTATAGTCCAACATGAGATCAAGACGTATGAGAACGCCAAGCTGATTTGTCAAAAGCTTTGGCCAGTCAATCCTAGGAAAGCAGCAGCTATTAAAGCTGAAGTAGAAAAGATGCTAAAGGCGGGTTTCATATACCCCCTTCCTCTAACGGAGTGGGTTTCTAACCTAGTCCCGGTAGACAAGAAACAAGGAACGATATGAGTCTGCATCGACTTTAAGGATTTGAACAAGGCTTGTCCAAAAGACAATTACCCCACACCCTTTATTGATCAGATAGTTGATGAATGTGCAGGTAATGAAATTTTCGCATTCATGGACGGATTCTCTGGTTATAATCAAATATCTATCCATCCAGAAGACCAGCATAAGACAACTTTTATTTGTCCCTAGGGTACCTTTGCATACAAAAAGATACCTTTTGGTCTTAAAAATGTTGGTGCTACGATTCAGCGGGCCATGTCTTACGCTTTCCACGACATCAAGCAAGTCATTGAAGCATACTTGGATGATTTAGCTGCTCGTTCTCGAAAGAGAATTGATCATCCCAGCCACCTTCAGTTAGTTTTTGAGAGATGTCGATTTTACAAAATCCAGTTGAATTCGAAAAAGTGCATTTCGCAGCATCTGGTCATTTTTTAGGATGCATCGTATCATCTGAGGGGATTCAAGTTGATCCCTTCAAGGTTGAGGCAATAATTCAGTTGCCTCCCCCGTCTTCCATCCGAAAACTTCAAAGTCTCCAAGGAAAGGCAAATTTCTTGAGATGGTTTATAGCAAACTACGTTGAGATAACTAAAGTATTTATGTGTTTGTTGAAGAAAGGAGTTCCATTTTTATGGGATGACTTTGCACAACATTCTTTCAATGCCTTGAAGCAGGCATTAATCTCTGCCCCACTGTTGAGTCCACCATATTATGGCAGAGATTTCCTTTTGTATCTTGCAGCGATAAAATCAACCATAGGTATGGTTCTGGTTCAAGAGGACGATGCTCTCACGGAGCATGTTATACACTACTTGAGTCGAGGGTTGGCAGGTCTTGAACTACGTTATTCTCCTGTTGAGAAATTGGCCTTGGAAGCTGTCCATGTTGTCTAGCGGCTTCGTCATTATATTCTGCGACGCAAAACATTTGTCTTAGTGGCTATACATCCTTTTCAGTTTGTCCTCAATATGCGAGTGATTGGGGACAAATACAATCGATGGATTGTTATTTTACAAGAATTCAATCTTGAGTTCTTGTTAACCAAGTCTAAGAAGTCATTGGTTTTTGCGAAATTAATTTCTGAGCTGCCTTGTGAAGAAGGCATTGTTTATGAGGAAAGTTTCCCAGACGAACATCTATTCCTCATCTCTTCACAAGACGCCTGGTATGGAGATATCATCATATATCTCCAAACTTTGAAGTTCCCGCATGCTTCCTCCAAGGATGAACATCGAAAATTATGTCACCTTGCTAAGAACTATGCTATCATTGGTGATACATTATATCGCCGAGGGGTTGATTCAATCTGTAGGTGTTGTTTAACTTTGGAGGAAGTAGTATCTATACTCAATGATTGCCACAGTGGAGCTTGTGGTGGTAATCTATCAGGGCTTGCAAAAGCCCAGAAAATCTTGTGTGCCGACTACTTTTGGCCTTATATTTCTAAAGATTGTATTGAAGCAGTCAAACATTGCCACACTTGTCAAGTCTATACTCGGAATATGCGCGCGCATTCAGCTCCTCTTTTCCCTATTGTCACTATTGTTCCTTTTACGAAGTGGGGCATTGACTTTACCTTTTGTAATCCACCTTCAGCAACGAATCACAAGTATATTGTAGTGGTCGTAGACTACTTTACTAAGTGGGCTGAGGCCATGCCTACTTATAAAATGATAGTGAAACAACAACATTGTTCCTCTTCAATAAGATTATTTCACGTTTTGGTATTCCGAGAGAGATTGTCATTGACCATGGTAGTCATTTCCAGAACCAACTGATGACCAAATTGGCTCTTAACTTGGGCTTTCGGCAGGAGCATTCGTCTCTGTATTATCCTCAAGGCAATGGGAAAGTCGAAGCCGTGAATAAGTCCCTCAAGAAGATCCTGCAAAGGACAATTGACAAAAATCGCTCCAATTGGTACATCATGTTATACCCGGCTCTCTGGGCATACCGAACCTCGGTAAGGACTGCCACCGGTTTTACACCTTTTCAATTAGTTTACGGGCTGGAATCTATTTTTCCTATTGAATTGAAATTCCATCCCTTAAGTTAGTTGTTAAGCTTCTTCCAGAGACCTCTAGTCTCGAAGAGCGCCTAGTTCATTCGGAACATCTCGATGAGCAGCGTCGAGATGCCGCCATAATAAAGGAGACCCATAAGAAAAGGGTTAAAACTCAGTATGATAAAGTTGTTTGTCTTCGGGTATTCTCTGAAGGCGACCTTGTCTTGGTCTATGACCAAGATAAAGACGCCTTGGGGGCACACAAATTCAATTCTATGTGGCATGGTCCCTTTATAGTAAAACGAGTTTTCGAAAAAGAGGCTTATGAATTAGTCAATTTTGAAGCGAACAAGTTGGAAGAGTCCCGAAATGGGCTCTACCTCAAGAAGTATTTTTCTTAGGTTATGGCCAAGCAATGGCTTCTTTGTATATTTTGTATTTTTGTACATTTTTTTCGAGCATTTTTGTGATATCAACACTTTTTTTATCTGCTTTGGCTGTTGTTGATGGATGACTTAGTCTATTTCGGATTCGCCAATGGTGCTAGTCGGCACACTCGGAATCTTGCTTCTGTAGCTTGGGTGATTTATTATCCATTTGGTCAGTTGATGGTGTCAAGGGGAGTATGTATTGGTCCTGCTTCAAATAACATTTCCGAATAATATGCCAGTATTAATTTACTATCCGAAGCTATTTCTTATGGAATTGATTCGTTGGTAGTGTATCTTGACTCACAGCTGGTAGTGTCACAATTAAATAACATTTATCGAGTTCGGGATCCTTATTTATATCACCAATTTTTGAGAGTGATGGTGTTGCAATGATCATTTGTTTATATTACATATGTGCACATTCCACAATCTGAAAATTCATTAGCAGATTCTATCGCTAATCAAGCATTAGATTGGCATATCAATCATTCATCAAGTTAAAAAAAAACATCAAAAATCTGGAACTTTATATATATATATGTATGTATATGTATAT
>APFE030098110.1:19703-58424 GCA_000404065.3 Pinus taeda
ACTTCTTCAAGATCAATCTAACAAAAAGAAGAAGGAATTTTTGAACTAAACCGTCTAGCAAGGAAGCACTTAATGGTCCCCACGTTGATAGAACAAATTTTACATTTTGGAAAATTATGATAGAGTACTATTTGATGTCCCTTGGAGTTGAAGTATGGAAATCAATTACAAATGGATACAAAATTCCATCTCCTCTACCAAAAAACAAAGATAGAAAAAGGTGTATGTAGAAAATTCCAAGGCTTTGAATTCTATAACAAGTGGTATGTCAGACTCAGAATTCACCAAGGTTAAGAGTTGTGAATCATCAAAAGAAATGTGGGGCACGCTTGTCAATACCTATGAAGGAGATGACAAGGTCAAAAAGGAAAAGCTTCAAAATTTAAGAAGGTAGTTTGAAACCCTTAAGATGAATGATGAAGAATATATTGTTTCTTACTTCCTCCAAGTAGATGAAGTAGTTAATTCTCTTAGAGGGTTAGGTGAAGATGTTAAGGAAAATATGATTGTCCAAAAAGTTTTAGGATCTCTTCTAGATCATTTTGATGCTAAATTTTGTGCCATAGAAGAACTAAAATACTTGGATAACTTATCAATTCATGAGCTTCATGGAATCCACATAACATATGAGATGAGGTCAGGAAATCCAACTCAAAAGGAAGTTGAATTCAAGGCATCAAAGAAATCGAGAAAGGGGAAGAATTGTGATTGCACCAATGATGATTATGATACTGGAATGATACAATTTCTCAGAAGTTTGAAGAAAGGATCCAAACTGAAAGGTAAGTTACCTCTCATTTGTTTTAGATGTGGTAAAATAGGAAATTATCCAACCAAGTGTCATTTAAAGGATGATAATGATGATGGAAACGAACCCAAGAAAAGAGAATTCCAGAAGAGAGTCTCAGAAAAAAACAATTTCTTCTCTAAGCAAGACAATGATGACTCTGATGAAGAATAATATGATGTAAGCAAAGAAATAATTTCCATGGTTTTCACAAATGAAAAAAATAATCCAAAAGAATAATAAGGAAGTATGGATGAACTATTGATCAGTACCTTAGAGGAAAATGATAGACTCAGGGAAAATAATGGAAAATTATCTCAGGAAATCATCTCTCTCAAAACCAAGAAAGAAAAAGCTAAGAGAAAAGAAGAAGTATTCAATAATAAACTAAAGGGAAAGCAAGAAATTTGTGAAAAATTGGAAGTTGAAGTAGTGTCTTTAAAAAGGGATTTGGAAAAATCCAACAAGAATTTGAGGAGTTCTCAAATATTGGATGTTATTCTCAGCTCCCAAATGCAATCACATGACAAATATGGAATTGGCTTCATAGGCAAATCGTCACATTCAAAGGAAGATACCATTGTTCATCATGAATGAAAACCTAGACGTTTTGTTGATGTCTTTAAAAGATCTCATCAAATAATCCTATAGGAAACACAGTTCATCCAAGGAATCAGAAGTAGTCTATCCCTGAAAGGAATGTCTCATCAAGAGAAGTATATTTATAATAGATATCAAACTATTTTTCTCGGTCATTGTTTATTTTGCAAAAAAATTGGTTATCAAGAAAAGCACTACAATTTATAATGCATGCAATAGTCTGTGCCAGGAAGCACAAAATTTTCCACTGAAGCCAAGAGAGAGAGTCTAGAGAAAGAAGGCCGAAGAATCTACCCTTGAAAAATGTGGTCTAGTTATGTATGCTCATAACAATGAAATTTAGTGGTTTTTAGATAGTGGATGTTCTAGGCACATGAAAGGTGACCAGAAAAAGTTCATCTCATTAATCAAAGAAAATGATTGAAATGTTGTTGAAAATGAAACAAGAAAATCTAGTTATGACTTTGTCGTGGTCAAACAAGATTAAAATTTGAATTTCTATTTCAGCGTAATACTTGGAGGTAGTTAACTAAGGTGACATGGCACTTGTCACTTAGTTAACTCAATAAATTCAAGTTGGGGAAGCTTGAGTTGAATTATACATGAATGATTGCTAATTTGTAGCAATCCATTTCAGCTAATTTGAGTTATTGTTAGTTTAACTAGTTCTAATTATCAGAAGAAATAATGGAGGTCAAGTTATGGAAATGGAACTTCAACCACACTTAGTGATCAACCAATTAACTGAACAAATAAGCCCTAAATAATTATTTCATGTCGAGAATTTGAGTTACTTAGTTGAGATGGAGATTCCAAGGTGTTGTGCTATATAACAACCCCCCATTTCATAAAATTTTACTTTAGAAAGTTATAATATGAAATGGTTCCCTTTTAGATTAAATTGGTATTAACCCATCACTCTTCTAAAGGTTCGGAAACAAAAAAAACATTTAAGAAAAACCTTTTTGAATTGATAAATAATCGGTCTTAAAAGCAAAATGAATAATTCTTTATTATTGTGATAAAGCGATCGCAAGATCGCATATCGCAACAACAAAGGATGCATAACCATGACCCATTGATTCTCCCCGATGCAACAAGAGCGAGTAACCATCGGTTATTGGAAAAACAAATAATAAAAGGTCCCTCCCCTTTCTCTGATGCGATATCGCAATCAGCAATCAGGGAATGCGATATGAATATAACGAACTCTCCTCCTTAAAACTCCCGATGCGAGTTAAGAGATATCGCTATCGACGATCGGGCATTCCATAAAAAGCTTAAATAAGATTGCCCAAGGCTTCCTCCGATTGCCGATTGCGATGAACCCAAATGCGACTTTCAAAAAGGATTGATATGATTTCGCTATATTATATTAATTAACATTGAAAGCCTTTTCTCTTCCCGATAGTGATTCGCTTGCATCCAACCGCCAAAAAATCAAATCCACGCTTAAACGATTATTCGGCAAGTAAAGGATATAATGAGCATTTAAATGATTGATAGGTTTAAACGACCAATTAATGAGCAGTTATGCCTAAATCCCTTCAGATATTGTATCCGTGGGAGCCTTATGATAAATTTTCCATTATTCATTGACTGACACAATTCCTCCATACTTGGTTTTCGCCATCCATTCTCCGCATTACGTTCATTTTTCTCTTGTGCAGAGTTTTTCTACAGTAACGATTTCAGACCAAATGGGGAAGAAATCTAAGAGGTCTGGAACAACTTCAACTTTTGTGGTAACAGGACAACATGCCACCGATCCGGGACCAAGCAAAAAGGGATTAATCTCAGATACCACATGTCTCGGCCTTGGAAGTACTACTTGGCAGAATATTTACAACTTGGTTGAAGCTGAGGAACCTTAGCGAACATCGATACGAGCTACAGTAGGTTCAAGCCGGAAATCTAATGCTACTTTAAAAGATTTGGTTGATTCCTACTTACATAGGATAGCGTCTCGAGAGCAAATTCTTCCGTATACGGATGTGGTGAGATGGGCAATTGAAGAAATTCCAATTAAGGACAGAACATTCTGCACTATTGATGGGAGAGTATTCAGTTCATTTCAGCCCAATGATTTCAGACAAATGTACCATTTGACCAAACCAGAGAAGAAGTATAATAAAGCATTTCTGGAGAAGTTTCGAGATGAGAATGAAACTGAGTCGGAGCCTATACAAGAATGGAGACAGAACCGAGCAAAACACAAACATGAGTCTTCGGGTAAGTACTCTGTTGACTCCTTATGCTCCCCTTATTGTTATGTTGGAGTCATGATGTGCCGAATGTGGGGATTGCATGATTCTTCAAAATTTTCCATAGAGATGGTACCTTTGATGGAAGCAGCATGTAATAGTGAAATCATGGATTGGGGGACTATATTATCGAATAAGTTGGCTACAACTATTCTTGAATTCAGAAACAAATCCCATGTTACTGATAGGTTCATCCCTCCATTTTACTTTAGTGCCTATATTTTGGACACCCTTTGTTTTAATTCTGAGTTTCCTGTGTTAGGGTGGAGATGGACTCCACAGGACCCTATGCCTATTCATATCTACCACTAGAAATTATGGAAAGCTCATTATAAAAATCATTTATACCAAGTCTGCAATGGATTCATGCTACCTATTTACTATGCAATTTTTGATAGACCTACCCCTAAGATCTCCTCTCAAGTAGAGATTGACTTGACAGCCTTAGGAACCTGGTTTGGCGAAGAAAAATTCACTTATGTAAGAGTTTTTGGCAGTCAGGCCAGGCCTCATAGCCTCCCCTTGTACATATTAGACAAACTATTAGCTGCCGAGATAGCATATCAGCTTACAACCGCATCAGCTACAAAAACTCTCAGAAATTCAAAGAAGCAAGTTTGGCCTCCTTTTCCTCTAAGGTGTGGCATCTATACTCTGCACGATTATAAACATGCAGAGAAAGAGGCAGAAAAAATTAACATCATAAGTCTCGCCGCTCTGCCTAATAGACGTTTCGACCCGAAGAAAGTCATCTATAATGCTCTAGACCAGGCCAAACTCACTAAATTTGAACATAAGGAAGATGAGTTTGATGACCTGTTCTCCTCAGCTGAGTCAATATTCCAGGTGCAGCAGCTAGCTAGAATGAGATACCGTGATGATGGGTTAGTAGAATTTAATAAACTTAGAGAGCAGAGGTTGCAAACTCTGCCTCTAGATTTGTTAGCTACTACCCCGATGATACAATCAAGCGAGCCTGAGCAGTAGCTTACCAACGAGCCTCTTGCTACATCCGAAATCTATGAAGAAGTCAAAAAAAGAGAGCAGGAGGAACTTCGGAGGTTAGAAAAGGAAGAGGCAAAGAGGAAAGAACAAGAGGAATCACAGAGGAAGGACAGAGAGGAAGCAAAAAAGAAAGAACGGGAGAGAATACGGGAGGAGGAATAGAAAAAGCAGTAGGAGCGGAGCAGTAAGGAGGTGAGTGTCGATACTCAAATGGACCCAAGATTGCTCGAGGAATGGCAACAATTTAATACAATTATAAGCAATCTTGAGAGCTCAATGGATGTCAATACATCCAAAGTGACCGATACACAAGATACAACATCAAAGGAGGTTCCAAGCAAAGGAACCAGCGGTCTACCCCCAGCTATACTAGTAGAAATAATTCCCAAGAATCCTTCTGATCAAATTATTTTGCAGGTGGAGGACATTCCTCCATTGCATGTTTTCTATAGCCCAAAACAAAGGGATGTAATAAAGCGACAATGGAAAAGAAGAAGGATTGATCAACCTTCTATGTTTCCTGAACAAACAATAACAGCCAATGTGGTATGGAGGGAAGAATTTGACCCCTCCGATGACCTGACAAAGTTATCTTAATATGTTGGTGCCTATTCGGCAGCCACCATGGATAAGGCATCAGAGGTAAGCAATTTGTTGAAAGAAAAGGATCAAGTGATCGCTTCACTGCAAACACAGCTATCGGAGGAACAACAGAAGTCACAACAACTACAACAACAACTGTCCACGTAGCAACAGTTAAATAATTAGCTCAACAAATAGTTGCATGAAGAGAAACAGAGGATCGATTTGGAACCAATTCAATGACAGAAAGAATTATCAGAGGCATTATCAAAGTTGAAGGCGATGAACGAATAGATGGCAAAGACAAAAGATGAGCAAATTTGTCAATTATCAGCTCAAGTAGAGAGGTTCAAGATTCTTCCCCAGCCTTTCGAGTTCAAAGCAGAGGCAATGCAGATTAACAAGGCATTAATAACACAAATAAGATTATTGTGTCATGAAATTGCCCAAGTTGAACCTCTGTGCGACATAAAAACATCTATAATAGACAAATCAGTTGAAGCCAGGTAGGATTTAGAGCAAGCCGATGACACTTTGACAGATTTTCTTACTTGGTAGGACTCTAATGAGGGACAGGCAGCGAACTTGCCCAAAATTTTAGAATCCCATAAAGAAATCCTATTCATGGAGTGGTAGTCCCAATTAATGAAAGAAGAAAGAGCGGTTTCTAGATCCAAGTTATCTACGAGCAATTTATATGACTTGATCAATAATACTCTCTATTTATCTAACATGATTTCTCAATGTACACCAGGTAAATTATTATTAGTCAAGACATTGGAGCAGTCATGTCACCAAGAGCTAGAAACGAATGGGAAATTGATCTCAGGAATTAAAAGTTTAACTTGGGACACCTGTTGGTTGTTCCTAGTAAAACCATAAAACCAGAGAGCCGCCTTGAAATGCCTAACGGATGCAATTGGGTGTATCATTCCCAATATACATGATGCCACCTATGCTGCTCAAATCAATTCTCATCTCAACTGCCCTCAAGAAGTGAAACCAATGCTGGCAATATGCCAACTCAGGACAAAGGGCAAATAGCTAGAATGACGAATCATTGCTGTCGATTACCAAATCACTGTGGGAGAGATATTCAAGATCGGATTATACCAATTTAGTAGCATTTTAATTTTGTAGTTTGTTAGCTTAGTTTAGTATTTATAGACCCTTTCATGTATTTAGAAAGTGTCGTAAGTTTTTTTATATGACTTAAGCCTGAAGTTGCACTACTGTACTTCAGGCATATTCTTTTATGAAAACTGGACCAATCTTTCCAAATTTTGATAACGAAGCTTGGATGTGAATGTGCACTATTGCCTTTATCTAAAAGTATTTCAGAGTCGGAAGAAGGAGTTCAAATTGCGATTGGCGTAGGGAATAATTCGCAACTCATATGGTACTATTATCTATGTCTGAATTTATTCCTTTTATGTGAATTGTTTTTTGGTCATTTTTTCTATTATTGAATATGTGAATGTGTTTTAACAGTAAACTTTATACTTTCCACTATTGGATGTTTATAGTTTGTTATTCTCTCAATCATGCATGTATGAGTAATATAATAAGAGAAGTGTAATATTGTTTTATCAATTACTTCGTTCAACTATTTGAACGAAGAAATTATCATTTAAATGAATGTCTTTGCTTATTGAATAGTGTCATATATATGCCTATCAGCAAACACAGATCACTAAATGTTTCACTTAAGAATAGAAGCTTCCTGGGATAAAATAGTCATTTACGTTTTCGCTCATAGAATAAGTCCTCCATTTATTATCAATTATTAGAAAACCAATAATTCATCCACCCCCTTTTATTCATTACTGGGAAACTGGTCCTATTATATCCAGTCGGAGCCACCATCCCAAACGGAAAAGGAGCTGTATTAAGGTTCGGGCCGGGTGGTTATCCCCCGATGTTGATGTAACGATTTTCGGGGCATCAACATTTCTGGCGCTAGAAGGAGGGTCATCCACTATGAATGGTGATTAAATCAAAATCTATAGACCATTCACAGAGTAAATCACCCTCCACCTCTCCTCGGACCTCTCGTTTGGACTCTGAAATACCAGTGTCTAGACGAGAAGAAGAAGGATCAACTACTACTGCTCAACCCCATCATACTTAAGAACGTTTAAGTGCAGAGTCTCCTGATGTTCATTCTATCATCCATAAACTTCAAGGCTTCTCCATTTCACCTCAGAGATCTGAAGTATCTAAAGGCAGTGAGACTTCTCAATTCCACCTACCTCATCATCTCACCAGACTTCAAAGTGAAAAACTCGGCATTGAACCACCCGAGTTTCCTTTACCCCAAAGGAAAAGGATTAAAAAGAACACTGAAGGTTCTGGTAGTGAGACTTTTTCTCCATCATCTTCCATCTCATCATCTCTAGTGTGAAGTCAAACACCCACTTCACCATTACATACTATTTTCCACCAGGGGTTTTCACCTTCAACATCACAATCTTTTCAGTCTTCATTCCCACCTCCTCCACCAACACCTGGAACACCACAGGCAATCATTGGTACTCCCAAGATGGCTTAGAACCCATGGAACAGTCGTGGTGCAGTCACTATGCCTGCACCGTTACATCCGTTACCTGATTATCTTGAGAAATGGTTACCAAAGTTTAATCCAGATGCTGGAACATTAGCTGAGGAACACATAAATAATTTCATGTTGTAAGTTAATTTGAAGGGAGTAACAGAAGAAGATGTTTTAGTTAGACTTTTCCCCTACACATTACAAGGATCAACTGGGTCTTGGTATTTTTCCTTGCCCTCTGGATCCATTACCAGTTGGAATACCTTTCAGGAGCAGTTTCTTACCAAATATGGCGATGATAGATCCTTGGCCACACTCATTAATGACCTTTCAAATCTAAGGATTGAGTCTAGAGAACCAATTAAGGAGTTTAACTCCCGATTTAACAAACTTTTGAATAAAATCCCGACCGATTCTAAGCCAAGTGAGCAAATTAGAAGTGAGTGGTACATTACAGCCTTACCTTCAAATATAGCCATTTTTTTAGATAGGGCTGCAAAACCTACATTGGCCGAAAACATGAAAGAAGCCCTCGTTGTCGAAAAACATATAATCGCTTTGGAAAATAAAGCTGCTCTCGCGGACAGGAAATCCAAAAAAGTGTCTTTCAAGGATGATTCAAAGAAGAAAATCACCAAAGATCCATACGATATGGAGGGTCTACAAAGGTCCTCAAAACAATGTCAAATGAAATGGTTGAAATTAAA
This sequence comes from Pinus taeda, assembly GCA_000404065.3. Taxonomy (NCBI): domain Eukaryota; kingdom Viridiplantae; phylum Streptophyta; class Pinopsida; order Pinales; family Pinaceae; genus Pinus; species Pinus taeda. The sequence continues at coordinate 28,200 of APFE030098110.1, forward strand.
AAGAAAGTAGCGGAAACCTCAACAAAGAAACCTTATAGGAAATTTAAGAAACCCGAGTCAAAACCTCCAAATGTTATATCCAATGCAGATTCAGACCCTAAGGAAGAAGAAGAAGAAGAAGAAACAATTGCACCATCCGATGAATTCGAGGAAGAGGAAGTCGTTGAATGCCATGGAATGTGGGACTTCATATTGCCTAACTCCGATACCGAAACTGAACAAGAAGCTTTTCCTGTGACTACCAGGAGAAAAATTGCCCCTGAGCCTATCCAGGCAAGTTCAAAGAAAAGGAGTGCAGGTACCAATACTACAAAGGAAAAGGTACCCACAAGGAAGCTAGCTGCAACAGTACCTCAAAATCAACCATCATCCTCCAATATACCTTCATCATCAAAGACATTGGTAGTATCGGATTCAATGGATTACAATATTCTTGATGATATGAAAAAGACTAAGGCAGACATCACCATGTTTGAACTCAGCAAATTAAAACATCAACAGAAATTGCTTCTCAAAGAACTTAATGCAGTTCCTTCTTCGCCTCTTCCCAGTACTAAAGCTGCAAGTGATTCAGGACAACCACCTTCTGGTAGAGTTGAGGCTACTGATACGATTCCAATTGGAGACAGATCAAATTCCCATACCCCTCCTTTCCTCTTAACGTATGAAATCTACATAACTACTTGATTGACTCTGGGGCATCATCCAATATAATGCCAGCTTCAGTTTGTTCAAAACTAAACATAGAACCCCAAAAGTCTTCAATTCAAATTGTGCAATTAGATAGAACCAAAGTCTAGGTCTTAGGGGAAATAAACTATGTTACTATCAGGTTATCGGCTGATCCACAAGTGGTTCAAAGAAATGATATCTTAATCGTTGATATACCTGAGTTTTATGGTTTAATCTTGAGCAGGGATTGGTCTGAAAAGCTCCATTGGTATATTTCTACCGATTGGTTTCATATCTGGTTGCCCTACAAGGGAAAGCCAAATCAAATAAAAATCAATCGGGAGAAACACATGACCCATACTGTCACATAGTTCGAACAGGAGAATCAACCAATTGCATTTAACAATAACATTTTGGGAAACTATTCTTTTGAATCATTCTTTGGCAATTATATTGCCCAACCATCTCCTTTCTCAGTAAACAATTTCACATCACAAATCAAAAAAATTTCACAAACTGACAGATCAAGATGTGTTAATGTTACTGAGAATTTTGTAAATAAAAATGTTGATAATTCTTTATTTTGGTCTTTATATTTTGAGGGTTCAAAATCTAGTGAAGGATAAGGAGCAGGGTGTATTTTAGTCAGCCTTGAGGGAGAAAAAACAATGCTTTCTTTTAGATTAGAATTTGAATGCACGAATAATACAACTGAGTATGAGGCCTTGGTGCAAGGATTATATAAAGCTATTGGCCTGAAAGTTCAATATTTAAAATTGTTTGACGATTCAAAGATTGTCATAAAACAAGTTCGAAATACAATCCAGTGTCTCTCTAATCACCTCAAACACTATCAGTCTTTAGTCCAGGAACTTATATCTCATTTCTTAGCATTCAATATTTCACCTATTCCCAATCCCAGAATGCAGCAGCTGACCTGTTAGCCAATGTTGCTTCTAAACTCTTGCTTTCTGAGGATTATAGCTCGGATAGATTTTCAGTAGAGTTGATATTTAGGCCATCAATTCTTGACAATATCACCAATTGGCGAGTGTTCAACCACAATGAAGACATTCTACATTTCTTAACTGCTGAGAAATCCTACAACGATCAGATCATCGATGAAAGTGATCATGATCTTCAGATGAAAGAAAAGCATGAGGAAAACTCAATACCAAGACCTATTGTTAAACTTGACGATCTCTACGACATTAAAGACAGGTTCAAATAGTTAACCAATTAAAAACTCCAAAGTTCTAGCTTAAGATTTGAATTGATAAGTCTTGGTACTAAGCAAAACCCTCAAAATATCAATCTAGGATTAGGACTTTATGAAAAGGAAAGGACAACATTTATTAGATTATTAAGGAAAAATAAACATGTCTTCACTTGGAAGTATGATGATTTAAAAACATATGATACATCAATCATACAACATACCATTTTAATGGTATCTGAACAAAAACCTGTTCAACAAAAATTGAGGAAAATACATCCAAACTTAGAGTCAGATAAAATCAAAACCCAATAAACTCTTGAAAGCAAAGATTATTTTTCCTGTTCGGCACTAAAACTGGGTCTCCAACATGGTGCCTATTAGGAAGAGAAATGGTGACATCAGGATTTGTATAGATTTCAGAAATCTGAATAAGGCAAGTCAGAAAGATAATTTCCCATTACCTACCATGGTGCAAATACTCGATTCAGTAGTAGGTTCTGAGCTAATGTCCATTCTAGACGTTTTTTCAGGATACAACCAAGTTCTGGTCCATCCCGATGACAGACTCAAAACTACTTTCAGAACAAAATGGGGAACTTACGCCTATCAGAAAATGCCTTTTGGACTTATTAGTGCAGGAACAACATTCCAAAGAGCAATGGATATAGCCTTCAAAGGATTGATCAACAAAACAGTAGTCGTCTATTTAGATGATATTACTGTATTTTCTAAAAAGAGATCCAACCATTTATATGATGTGAATCAAACCTTTGAGCATTGTAGAAGATATGGTATTTCACTTAATCCCAAAAAATCCTTCTTTGCTCTAAATCAAGGAAAGCTCTTGGGCTTTATCATTTCCAAAGATGGTATTTATATTGATCCCGACAGGATTAAAGAAATTTCTCAAAATCCCATTTCCTCATAACAAAAAATCTATGCAGTCATTTTTAGGTCAAATCAACTTTGTCAAAAGAAAAATTCAGTGTTTAGATGGGGGTCTGTGGAAAAAGAAACATTTGATTTAATCAAACAATCAATAATCAATGCCCCCGCTTTAAACACTCCTAATTTTTCTAATCATTTCACATTGTATACTATCGCGTCCGATTCATCTCATGCAGCGGTACTCACTCAGATCAATGATCACGAATTGGAAGCACTGGTTTCATTCTTTAGCTCAAATTTTCAGGGTGTAGAAATAAATTACTCCGAAGTTGAAAAACAAGCCTTTGTTGTGTATAAAGCCATTAAACACTAGTGGCCCTTCCTTCTAAAAGCCCATACAAAAGTAATAGTTCCTTTTTCTGCAGTAAGGCAATTACTGATCCAAAGAGAATTAGGTGAAAAAAGGGCAAATTGTGTTACAACACTTCAAGAATATGACTTGGAAATCAAGCCAACAAATATTGTTAGAGGCCAAGGTTTTTGCAGGTTATTAGCAGGAGCATCCAACATTCTAGAATCAGGTGATACAGATCATATTGAAGAAATCAACCAGATAAGTATTACCGATTCTCAATCTCAATATGCAGATTTAATCTTTTATTTGAAAAATGGACATGCACCTCCTAATCTTTCTTATAAAAACAAACGGGCCATTAGATTAAAGTCAAAAAACTTCATTATCATTATTGATGTGCTTTTTATACAAAACTATGATTCAGTTTTATTAAGATGCCTGTAGAAACCTGAAGCACAAAAGGTTTTGCAAGAGCTACACGATGGACCAGTTGGAGGACATTTTGGAGCTAACACAATAGCTCATAAAATCATTCATGCTGCATATTACTGGCCCACCTTATTTAGATATACCCATGAGTATGTAAGGAAATGCCAAATTTGTCAAGTCTCTAGTGGAAGACAAAGGAAACCAACTTTCCCTTTGCAACCAGTTAATATCGATCAACCTTTTGAACAATAAGGATTAGACATCATTAGGGAGATAACTCCGCGATCCTCCAAACAACATAAGTATATCCTTACTGCTACTGATTACTTTACTAAGTGGGTTGAAGCAATTCCATTAAAGACAACAAACTCTGAAGGAATTATAGAATTCATAGACCAGTTCATCATTACCAGGTTTGGTGTCCCAAATGCTCTTGTTTTTTATAATGCATCTTATTTCTCTGGAAACGCCATGTTTGAGTTTTCTATAAAAAGAGGATTTAAATTGAAATATTCTACAAATTACTATCCCCAGGGTAATGGTCTGGTGGAATCTACCAATAAAAATCTACTCAAAATCATTAAGCAAACTATCGAACAAAATCATAAAAACTAGCACAAATCTTTAATATTCGCACTATGGGCTGATAGAATAACGGAGAAGGAATCTATAGGTACTTCTCCATTCAATCTTGTATATGGGAAAGAAGAAGTATTACCAACCAATCTAGCGCTCCCTTCTCTAGCCCTAGTTCAGTTTATTGAAGAAAAACCCTCTTCTTCTATCCAACTTAGACATGATCAAATTTTAAAATTAGAAGAAGAGAGAGAGAAAGCCAAAATTACTCATGATAAACATCGGCAGATAATCAAGTCATCATTTGATTCAACTTTGTCTAGTTCTAAACAGTTGCAGGTTGGTGATCTAGTTCTAAAATGGGACAAAGCATATGAGGATAAAGGTAAACACACCAAATTCCAAAATATGTGGCTTGGACCATTTCAAATCAGTGAGAAGATAGGCCATTCGACATTCATATTACAAGATCTATCAGGAAAGAGGGACTCTCTTCCTATTAATGGACTCATCTTAAAGAAATTCTTCAATTGAGCAGGTAACCCCTTCTCTTTTGTTAAACACACATGGGGAGCGAGAACAAATAGGAAAGATAAATCATGCAACACAATTTTTATTCACAAATGATGTACATTTATAGTACATTATGTGACCGTTGGGATTCACATCCCAAGGTCCCTTGGAATCCTTTTGTCCATTCGGCTTCCACACTAACCCATTTAGGATTAGGTGTCCAACATTCCCCCCCTTAATCCGAAGGGTTATGTATGAGTCCAAGAAGAGAGCTGTAATACAAAATGTGCAAAAATGCATGGCAGCAATGGGCTGAATGTGCTCTCTGAAATGTTGGTATAAAGGGCGGTGGTTTAAGGATGATGACCAACACTGGAACACTTAGTGCAGTTCTCGAAACTCTTCCAAAACTTGCAAGAAACTGAAGTTTTCTGCTAGAGGAAATGATCCTATTGTTTTAAAGAGGGAAACCTTCAACCATAAAAGGGAGGTCTCACCCACATAAAAGGTAAAACTTCAACCTGAAAAGGGAAGTCTCAACCTGTGGTGGTTTAAGGATGACCAACAACTCTGGAATGCTTAATGCAATTCCTGGAACTCTTCCAAAACTGGCAAGAAGCTGGAGTCTTCTGCTAGAGGAAGTGTTCTCAATTTTGTTCCTGGAACTCTTCCTGGAACTGGAAAGAAGCTAAAGTCTTCTGCTAGAGGAAGTGTCCCACATTGCCAACTGAAGGCATGTTCATGGGCATCTTTGTCTTTGGCTACAACTCTGAAACTGGTGTGGCAGGGTGTGGCTCAGGCTCACTTGATGTGACTCTGAATCTTGTAGATGACCATCATTTCCCCCCCTGTCAGATAGAAGGTGAGATGATGGAGAAAACTCAACTGCAAGACTGTTCAATATTCTGGAACAAGTTTTGACATGTGTTTGGAATATCTTCTTGGCTGTTGATGCCCATTTCCAAGAAGCGATCCATCCAAGATGAATCTTTGTTCTTGTAGGACGTTTGTTGCTGAAGCATCTGTGTGAAGAATGACTGGTTTTATGACAATGCTTACATGGATGAAGATCAAAACAGTGATCTTTGAAATGGCTAACTCGGTCACAGTGTTGGCATTTCACAATCTGTTGTTGTTGTTGTTGCTGCTGTGGAAGAGAGGCAGAGTCTGGAACCGCTGGAACTGAACTGTCATAAGGAGCAGGTGAACTGTGATAAATGAATCCAGCACTCTGAAACTGAATGGGCTTGGCATAGTCTGGAATATGAAAGGACAAGTCCTTGTCATATCCAAGACCGGTTCTGTGCTTGTTGTGGACAAGCTGTTCCCAATGTCTGATGATGGGCTTGGGAAGTGCAGACTGAGCTTCTGCATCTGCATGTACAACTGCTGCATTATTAACTTGCTGTTTATGGGAGTTTGTTTCAATATTCTGAATAAAAAACAGGTTCAAAATGATGACTCCACTGCTTTAATTCTTCTTGTTGTAGCTTTGTCTCAAGCTGCAAAAACTCAATATTCTCCTGTGCATTTTGTAGAGGTTTTATTGATCTTAACCATATCATCAACAGTGGAATGTATCAGAGTATTTAAAAACTCTAATGTATTATCAAGTCTGGTCATTTTCTTCATTATCTTATACGTTAAAGAAACTGATCACAACTATCAACCAGTGAAGAAGAAACAACAATCACTCACTATTCAATGTCACTGCAATATCCTTTATAAATGCCAACAAATGATCAGTGTGTAACACAAGAGATTACAATCAGCTCACCAAACTCTTTATGCAATAGTGGAATCAAGGAACCAATGCACTATAATGAGTTTTAAATACACAACTGGGGCAACAACAACTGCAAACTTGCTATCAAAACTTCAATAATTATAACACTGTCATGGACAGGACTTGAATGCTCATATGCCTCGACTGGGGTACGAATCAATGTTCTCTGATCTTGCCACTCTCTTTACTGGTGATTGCATTTCTGAAGACGATATAATGACCCCTACAAGATGATGAAGCTACCTTACTCTTGTATACCTTAAATTCTGAAACTGTATGTTTGATATAGTTCAATTCAACACAAGTATTGAATGCCACTGCACATGAATGATGAAGCACTGTGTTGAAGATACAAATGACCATTTCAGTTGTAGGGTACTGTAACAAAACACTATGAGAAGATTACACTTAAGTGTAACTGGGAGGCCCTCCTTATTGTACCAAACAATAACCCGCTTATGTCTCAATCAACATATGTGGCATCTTTGTTCTGAAGAACCCTTTCCTCTGTTCAACGAAACATATGAATACCTTTGTTGCCTATATCTGTTGCCTTATAGCTTCTTACTGACCGAAAGGGATACACCTCATGGTTTTCTTGGTAAGGTCAACTTCATTGCAACATGTATATCTTTAGAAAAATATGCATATAATTAGTTCAAGTGCCAATCTACTTAGCCACAAGTCTGAAGTCAGATAGGGCCAAAACAATGAGGATCCTTCCTTTGCTAGTACTGAAAGGATCTTTCAAATTTACAAAAAGATTGCAATTTTCCAAAATGAAACCCTCTCGCAATCTCACAAAGTCATTTTGTTCATTCAACTGAGCCGAGACTTCAGAGCATTTGATGAATTAGATATTGGTTAGTTACGTTCCTTCAAATAGTCTTCGGCCACAACATCTTCCAAGCTTGATGAATAGACCTTAAGGTGAGCCACAAGCATCAAGGATCAGAGCTACAAATCTGATTTGTTCTGTTCTCAACAATAGTCAAGGATCCACAATTAATCAAACCGCAGAAGTGTAGTTTCTTCAGAGTTTTGATGTTTAATATCAAAGAGCTCGCACAAAGCCTTTGATCCTTTTGGAGCCTCTTCAACCACACAAAAATTGCATCTGATATGTTTGAGTTGGTTCCCTAAGCGAGGGTCGAAATTATAGAAGAAAGAAGCTACTTCAGATATTCAAACAAAATTTCATAAAAAAATGTGAATAATCCCTTGCTAATTCAACACCACCAGACCTATAATTGATGCTCTACCGAGGGTTGAAAGCATAGTAGAGCTTGTCAATGAAAAATTATGTCTTACCTGCAACAAGAGTGTCAAAACGAATCCAAAAATATAACCAAAATCTCCCAGAATCCTCTCTTTTGATCTGGCAATTCACCACAGGCAGAGGCACACAGGAAACAAAGGCAGGACTATAGGGATTGATCCGCAGACCTCAAGCAGCGGATTTTTTTTTTTCTTTTTTTGATCTAAACTATATACGCTGAGATGTAGGCACGCCACAGAGCTTGGTCTCTTCCATACAAAGAAGCTTAAAATCATCCAAAAAAATTGTCTCAACGCATCATTGGAGAGTACCTATGGAATGGGTGGGAACTAGGTCGTAACCTTAGTTCAAACCCACAATCATCGGATCTAGAGTGACTGTCCACAGCCCATTTCGCAGATTAATGGGATGGGATAGACAGTGAAGTGATTTGGAACTGGAATGCGTATCCCATGGTTGATAGCCTATTTAAAAGTTCGTTCAGATTCATCCAATGGGATAAGGTTCCGAGTGTGCCTGCCCTGAAATAGCGTCTCACACGAATCTGAATCCACAGTGAACTAAAATGGAAGTTGCAGAGCATAGCAGTGAGAAAGCAATGTGCAAATGAGAAGACCTGGACTTAACACTCATTCTGGCGACATTCATAGAAGCGCAGAGAACGAAGCCGAATCCGACAGAGGAATATGGAGAGCCAAGGGCAAATGTCGTCCTCCTACCAATGCTTCCCAACAATAAAAAATCGAGAATTGAAGGATGATTACATGAAGTTCGAGCTGAGGATTCTTGTGCACAGGCTCGGTTGGATTCCCCCTTGGATTGATTTTTGTGTATCTGTTGATACACGAAAAGGTGAAAAACGTTTTCAAATGCTCCAGAAACAGTTTCCCCGAACAACTTAGAACAGGGCGGAATGGTCACTGGGAATGGTCACTGTAATGGGTAAGCCTTGGCAGACTGGAGCTAGCAATTTGGAATATGGACAGACCAGCATCAGACCAGCGTTATGGACAGATACGTTATGGCAGAGGTAGCACATTATGTCAGGACAGATGCGTTATGGCAGAGGCAATGCAGGTTGGACAGTGGTGGTCAGGGAATAATGCATAGAGAATAATGGACAACACTTCTTTCAGGAACGTTCATGGGCAGTGAGGCAGAGAAACGTTCAAGTGAATATGGCAGAAATAAACTGCATAGAAAGGCCATAAAAAAATGGCTCAAATTAATTATGCAAGGCAGGAATACGCCTGCTCTGATACCATGTTAAACACACATGGGGAGCGAGAACAAATAGGAAATAAAAATCATGCAACACAATTTTTATTCACAAATGATGTACATTTATAGTACATTATGTGACCGTCGGGATTCACATCCCAAGGTCCCTTGGACTCCTTTTGTCCATTCGGCTTCCACACTAACCCATTTAGGATTAGGTGTCCAACATCTTTTAAATTTAGTAGGATTTGCAATTTTTAGGACCATTAGGAAATAAAGTTGTAAAATAGCTTCTATTGGCCTTTGTTATATTGAAATGTTGCTCGGAAGAAGTACTTTTAATATTTACTTTTGCAAAATAGAAATCTTAAACAAAAGGGACAATTTCTAGGAAATTAGGTATATTAACATTCTGAAGACCCCATTTTATTTTTGTGAAAATCCTCTCAGGATTTAGAACTACTGTAAATCATTTTAATGTTTTCAAACTTGCCACAATAGGTTTACCAATATCAAAACAGAGACTGATTCAATCTTAGCATCCTCAACTATTACCTTGTCATCCATTTTCTCTTAAGGAGAAAATTGTCCATCCCATTCATCCAACTTTATGATTACTCAGAGTGTAATTCTAAAATATCTGATATAAAGATAAGGGGTCTTATCACAAGCCTACTTACCATGATCATTGGGAAATAGTCTAACCGACATTACCAACACTACATATCAAAACAGGGTAATGGCTTATAAGCATAAGACAAGGGGTTTCATCACGAGCCAGCTTGTTTGATTAGATTACAACCAGTGAATGGCATTGTCAAATCAGCTGGCAACCAAACCAGGAAAATTGCTTTTTATCTTAAAAAAATGGAAAAGAAAAGAAATACAAAATATGAAAACATGTTTTGAATTCATTCTTTTAATCATACTCTGAGATGGAAGGGATCGTGGACAATCAAATGGTTAAAAGGTATCCCTGTCGAAACTATGAACGTTTGCTGGCAGCAGAGGCTCTACCTATGACAAAGGAGTCAATTAAAAAGGATAAGTTGGAAAGTTGTTTTCTTCTATCAGTATCAACCAATAAAGGCCAATTTAAAACTTAGAATGTATTTAATTTTAACGAGAGAAGGAATTAGCAAAAAACGTGCTTTTATTATATTCAGAATGTGTTTATACTTATTTATATTAGAACTTTCCTTTTTGATAAGATATCTATGTAAATAAAGTTCAAATATTCCAGTAAATTTTTCAGAGATAACTATTTCTTCCAGCGAATCGCCAATTTTTGTGCTATACAACAACCCCCCATTTCATAAAATTTTACTTTAGAAAATTATAATATGAAATGGGTCCCTTTTAGATTAAATTGGTATTAACCCATCACTCTTCTAAAGGTTTGGAAACAAACAAAACATTTAAAAAAAACCTTTTTGAATTGATAAATAATCAGTCTTAAAAACAAAATGAATAATTCTTTATTATTGTGATAAAGCGATCGCAAGATTGCATATCGCAACAACAAAGGATGCATAACCATGACCCATTGATTCTCCCCGATGCGACAAGAGCGAGTAACCATCGATTATTGGGAAAACAAATAATAAAAGGCCCCTCCCCTTGCTCTGATGCGATATCGCAATCGGCAATCGGGGAACGCGATATGAATATAACGAACTCTCCTCCTTAAAACTCCCGATGCGAATCAAGTGATATCGCTATCGGTGATCGGGGATTCCATAAAAAACTTAAATAAGATTGCCCAAGGCTTCCTCCGATCGCCAATTGCGATGAACCCAAACGCGACTTTTGAAAAGGATTGATATGATTTCGCTATATTATATTAATTAACATTGAAAGCCTTTTCTCTTCCCGATAGTGATTCGCTTGCGTCCAACCGCCAAAAAATCAAATCCATGCTTAAACGATTATTCGGCAAGTAAAGGATAAAATGAGCATTTAAATGATTGACAGGTTTAAACAGCTAATTAATGAGCAGTTATGCCTAAATCCCTTCATAGATTTTATCCACAAGAGCCTTATGATAAATTTTCCATTATTCATTGATTGACACAATTCCTCCATACTTGGTTTTCGACATCCATTCTCTGCATTACGTTCATTTTTCTCTTGTGTAGAGTTTTTCCACAGTAACGATTTCAGACCAAATGGGGAAGAAATCTAAGAAGTCTGGAACGACTTCAACTTCTGTGGTAACAGGACAACATGCCACTGATCCGGGACCAAGCAAAAAGGGATTAATCTCATATACCACATGTCTCGGCCTTGGAAGTACTACTTGGCAGAATATTTACAACCTATTTGAAGCCAAGGAACCTCAGCAAACATCGGTACGAGCTATAACAGGTTCAAGCCGGAAATATGATGCTACTTTAAAAGACTTGGTTGATTCCTACTTACACAGGATAGAGGCTCGAGAGCAAATTCTTTCGTATACAGATGTGGTGAGATGGGCAATTGAAGAAATTCCAATTACAGACAGAACATTCTGCACTATTGATGGGAGAGTATTCGGTTCATTTCTGCCCAATGATTTCAGACAAATGTACCATTTGCCTGAACCAGAGAAGAAGTATAATAAAGCATTTATGGAGAAGTTTTGAGATCAGAATGAAACTGAGTCGAAGCCTATACGAGAATGGAGACAGAACCCAGCGAAACACAAACATGAGTCTTGGGGTAAGTACTCCGTTGACTCCTTATGATCCCCTTATTGTTGTGCTAGAGTCATGATGTGTCGAATGTGGGGATTGCATGGTTCTTCAAAATTTTCCATAGAGATGGTACCTTTGATGGAAGCAGCATGTAACAGTGAAACCATGGATTGGGGGACTATATTATCGGATAAGTTGGCTACAACTATTCTTGAACTCAGAAACAAATCCTGTGTTACTGATAGGTTCATCCCTCCATTTTACTTTAGTGCCTATATTTTGGACACCGTTTGTTTTAATTCTGATTTTCCTGTGTTAGGGTGTAGATGGACTCCATAGGACCCTATGCCTATTCATATCTACCACTAGAAATTATGGAAAGCTCATTATAAACATCATTTATACCAAGTCTGCAATGTATTCATGCTACCTATTTACTATGCAATTTTTGATAGACCTACCCCTAAGATCTCCTCTCAGGAAGAGATTGACTTGACAACCTTAGTAACCTGGTTTGGAGAAGAAAAATTTACTTATGTAAGATTTTTTAGCACTCAGGCCAGGCCTCATATCCTCCACTTGTACATACCAGACAAACTATTAACTGGCGAGATAACATATCAGCTTACAACCGCATCAGCTACAAAAACTCTTAGAAATTCAAAGAAGCAAGTTTGGCCTCCTTTTCCTCTAAGGCGTGGCATCTATAATCTACATGATTATAAACATGCAGAGAAAGAGGTAGAAAAAATTAACATCCTAAGTCTTGCCACTCTGCCTAATAGACGTTTCAACCAGAAGAAAGTCATCTATAATGCTCTAGAACAGGCCAAACTCACTAAATTTGAACATAAGGAAGATGAGTTTGATGACCTGTTCTCCTCAGCCGAGTCAATATTCTAGGTGCAGCAGCTAGCTAGAATGAGATACCATGATGACGAGTTAGTAGAATTTGATAAACTTAGAGAGCAGAGGTTGCAAACTCTGCCTCTAGATTTGTTAGCTACTTCCCCGATGATACAATCAAGCGAGCCTAAGCAGCAACTTACCAGCGAGCCTCTTGCTACATCCGAAATCTATGAAGAAGTCCAAAGAAGAGAGTAGGAGGAACTCTAGAGGTTAGAAAAGGAAGAGGCTAAGAGGAAAGAACAAGAGGAATCACAGAGGAAAGATAGAGAGGAAGCATAAAATAAAGAACGAGAGAGAATACGGGAGGAGGAACAGAAAAATCTGCAGGAGCAGAGCAGCAAGGAGGTGAGTGTCAATACTCAAATGGACCCAAGATTGCTCGAGGAATGGCAACAATTTAATACAATTATAAGCAATATTGAGAGCTCAATGGATGTCGATACATCCAAAGTGGCCGATACACAAGATACAACATCAAAGAAGGTGCCGAGCAAAGGAACCAATGGTCTACCCCCAATTACAGTAGTAGAAACAATTCCCAAGAATCCTTCCGATCAAACTATTTTGCAGGTGGAGGACATTCCTCCACTGGATGTTTTCTATATCCCAAAACACAGGGTTGTAATAAAGCGACAGCGGAAAATAAGAAGGATTTATCAACCTTCTCTATTTCCCGAACAAACAATAACAGCCAATGTGGTATGGAGGGAAGAATTCGACCCCTCTGATGACCTGACAAAGTTATCTCAATATGCTGGTGCCTATTCGGCAGCCACCATGGATAAGGCATCAAAGGTAAGCAATTTGTTGAAAGAAAAGGATCAAGTGATCGCTTCACTGCAAGGACAACTATCGGAGGAACAATAGAAGTCAGAACAACTACAACAGCAATTGTCCATGCAGCAACAGTTAAATAACCAGCTCAACAAACAATTGCATGAAGGGAAACAGAGGATCGATTCAGGAGCAATTCAAAGATAGGAAGAATTATCAAAGGCATTATCAAAGTTGAAGGCGATGAATGAACAGATGGCAAAGACAAAAGATGAGCAAATTGCTCAATTATCAGCTCAAGTAGAGAGGTTCAAGAGTCTTCCCTAGCCTGCCGAGTTCAGAGCAGAGGCAATGCAGATTAACAAGGCATTAATAACACAAATAAGATTGTTATGTCATGAAATTACCCAAGTTGAACCTTTGTGTGACATAACAACATCTATAATAGAAAAATCAGTTGATTCCAAGAAAGATTTAGAGCAAGCCGACAACACTTCGACAGATTTTCTTACTTGGCAGTACTCTAATGAGGGATAGGCAGCGAACTTGCCCAAAATTTTAGAATCCCATAAAGAAATCATATTCATGGAGTGGCAATCCCAATTAATGAAAGCAGAAAGAGCAGTTTCTAGATCCAAGTTATCTACGAGAAATTTAATTGACTTGATCAATAATACTCTCTATTTATCTAACATGATTTCTCAATGTACACCAGGTAAATTATTATCAGCCAAGACATTGGAGCATTCATGTCACCAAGAGCTAGAAAAGAATGGGAAATTGATCTCAGGAATTAAAAGTTTAACTTGGGACACCTATTGGTTGTTCCTAGTAAAACCATACAGCCAGAGAGCCGCCCTCAAATGCCTAACAGATGCAATTGGGTGTATGATTCCCGATATACATGATGCCACCTATGCTGCTCAAATCAATTCTCGTCTCAGCCACCCTCAAGAAGTGAAACCAATGCTGGCAATATGCCAACTCAGGACAAAGGGCAAACAACCATAATGATGAATCATTGTTGCCGATTACCAGATCACTGTGGGAGAGATATTCAAGATCGGATTATAACAATTTAGTAGCATTTTAATTTTGTAGTATGTTAGCTTAGTTTAGTATTTATAGACCCTTTCATGTATTTATAAAGGGTCATAAGTTTTTGTATATGACTTAAGCCTGAAGTTGCACTATTGTACTTCAGGCATATTCTTTTATGAAAACTGGACCAATCTTTCCAAATTTTAATAACGAAGCTTGGATGTGAATGTGCACTATTGCCTTTATCTAAAAGTATTTCTGAGTCGGAAGAAGGAATTCAAATTGCGATTGGTGTAGGGAATAATTCGTAGCTCATATGGTACTATTATCTATGTCTGAATTTATTCCTTTTATGTGAATTGTTGTTTGGTAATTTTTGCTATTATTGAATATGTGAATGTGTTTTAATAGTAAACTTTATACTTTCCACTATTGGATGTTTACAGTTTGCTATTCTCTCAATCATGCATGTATAAGTAATATAATAAGAGAATTGTAATATTGTTTTATCAATTACTTCGTTCAACTATTTGAACGAATCAATTATCATTTAAATGAATGTCTTTGTTTATTGAATAGTGTCATCTATATGCCTATCATCAAACACAGATCACTAAACGTTTCACTTAAGAATAGAAGCTTCCCGGGATAAAATAGTCATTTACTTCGCTCATAGAATAAGTCCTACATTTATTATCACTTATTAGAAAATCAATCATTCATCCACCCCCTTTTATTCATTATTGGAAAATTGGTCCCATTATATCCAGTCGGAGCCACCATCCCAAATGGAAAAGGAGCTGTATTAAGGTCTGGACCAGGTGGTTATCCCCCGATGTTGATGTAACGATTTTCGAGGCATCAACACAAGGCGATGTATTATCTATTGTAGCATATTCCATGTGTATAGGTAGTGCATGCAGTCAGAGATTGACCTAAGGCTATTGCAATATTCCTTGGTGTGAAATTCCTAAAAAATAGGGGCAATTTCCCAAGGGAACAACACAAGGAAATAGGAGCTTGGGAAGGCTTGAATTTGGCTAAGTGTTGGGGCAGGTTCAATCAATCACGCAAGGGGATAGACTATACACTTTGATGGTGTTATTAGGCTTGAGAAAACATTATATTTCTTCTCTATTCTATGATTAATGCAATATAGATAGTAAGGGTTTCTTAGCAGTTTTTGTCCCATAGATAAATATTTGTGCATTGGTGATGTTTCCTTTTGAATGTCTATGATTCTTGTTTCAGATGGTAAACTAACCTCCACAGACTAGTATATTAGCTTCAAGTCTTGTGATTTAGAAAATTCATGAGAAATATTGAATCTACACATTCATTTCTACATGGCATTGGATCTAGAATAATTGTACAATAGACATTTCAAAGTTGTCATTGCAGGAGTTTTATAGACATATTTTGGCACTGAAACCCCAATATTATATGTCCATAAACCAAGGGCTTCTAAGTCCCTAAAAGTGTTGTTTCATATTGGTCAGCTGATTACATCATCTCCCATAAGTTCTCCATGAAAACCTGCTTAGAACTGGTCAAAATTGGACCATCTCACATGCTCCATGGTCAAAGTACAATGCATCCCACCTAATGCACACAAGGGGTGTGATGCATACTGAAAAGCCCTTGTATGGGGTGCGATGGGAGAGAGTAGAAAAATAGCACAGATAGTTTGCAAGGTGGATGATCATGGAATCTTCCAGAAACTTCTCCTGTGACACTTGCCTCTCTGAATTGGCCCAGGGATGAGTAAGAGATCATGAAATCTCCAAGTTGAACTGAGAACTATCGAAGAAATGACACTAATCAAAAACCCAAAAGCTGACTCACCCACCTACAAACATCTATATATGGATCCCTCATCCTAGAGATCCAAAGGCTGGAATTTTGCATCTTGTAAGGAAGTGCTATTGGCTTCTCTGTGCAACATTGTTGGGTGTTCTAAGATTTTCATGAGATGAAGAGGGCTTTCATGCTAGGAGGATGGCACTGGGTTAGATCAATGGGTTGTAATCCTCTCTTCTACTACTTCTATTAATAAATCTATTTGAGTTTTCCTCCATATTCTTGTATATCTGAGTTGATATATGCATTTGTATGGTCAATATATATCTAATCCTGTATTATTTATGATTGTAGATCTCTATGCTTTCATGGTATTATGTTGCTTTGACTCTACAGGTGTTCTTTGAAGCGGTACAAGCGAGGAAGGAGCAACAAAGATCTGTCAAAGGGGAGAGGAAACAAGAAAGGACCCAAGTGAAAGACTAAGGTTGGTACTCTCTACTTCTCTCTCATCTACTTCTCATAAAGGAAAACACAAGTGACTTTAGTTTGTTTGTTTCTAAGATAGCTACCCGTCTCAGTGGGACTAGCAGCTCTGGATGCACACTAGTTTTCCCGATAACAAAATGGTGACTCCATTGGGGAGTGAATAGCTTGTTTGATTGTTCCTAGTTTGTTTACTTTATAAACTACAGATGGAGCCTAAAGTTATGCTAGCTATTCTTTGAACTTCTTTTTCTATGCAACTGGAAAGAGATAAATGCTGCTTCAGTCAATCTCCGGGTTATTTTATGAATTAAACATCTAACATTCAAACATCCTAAGTGCCCTGGTGGTGGCTCAAGTAACCTCATTAGATCAGCCCCTATGTTTTGTATTTACTGACTATCATTAGCTCAGCCTAAATCCCTGAACTAAGCTGCAAACTGTGATCAAAAACCAAGTTAAAGTCTTGTCCCTGGACCATTGCACTGTCTCCTTTTGACAGTCTGGATGCATCGCACCTCCCGTGCGTTGTAGGTGAGATGCATCCCTATTTCCCTGTGTTACAGATGCAATGATCAGATAAGACTATTTGTGCCTCCAGATTTTGGTTGTTCTTCATTCTCTTCAGCTTTATTTAGGAGTTTTGTTGTCTATGATTAATATACCACTGTTGAAACTCCCTTCCTTTGCATTATCCAGCCTCCATTGTACAAAGAATTATGAATGTTTTTATGTATTTTTCGCCATTTACAGTTCTCCTTTACAAGAAGTAGCTTAATCGAACTATCATCTCTTGATTTGGAAGTGTCACAAGTGTCGTTTTCAGTCAAAGAAAAGAATCCTACTCTTTTTGATGGTTGATTAAACTGTTACTGTTGTATTTGATTTTAATTAATAGTATTTCAAGTGTCGAAAGCAGTTTTAAAATTAAAGTTGAAAGTGTCGCTCTTAGCGTTCCTTTCGTTTTTTAAAATTGAAATCGTAAACTGTCGTCTCAGCCTTCCTTTTGTTTTTGAATTCGAAATCACAAAGTAGTCTTCCTTTTGTTTTTTGAATTTGAAATTGAAAAGTATCGTCTTAGTCTTCCTTTTGTTTTTTGAATTTGAAATCGCAAAGTGTCGTCTTCGTCGTCCTTTTGTCTTTTGAAGAGAAAATTGTCAGTACTATTTCTTTGAGAGAAAAGATAGTTTATATTTGTACCTAGCATTCTTTTTTTCACTCACACATTAAGAAAGCAGAAAACAAATACATGCATGTGCATTTGCATTTAGACTGCTTGTTGATTTTGATGTAGGACAGTGCATCTAGTGTGTGCTCTCTACTCTATGTTGAAAGAATTTCGCTTCTCTTTCCTTATTAGCTAGGATTTTCATTGCAAAAAGAAGAGTAAACGACTGTTTATCATCTTAGATTGCATATTTAGGAATTGTACATCTACATCATGCAGTGAACCTTAAAGGAAAACTTCTTAAGAAAGATCAACTATAAAATAAATTCATTGAACATAAAAACGCTTTGGACCCTAATGCACAACATTTAGAAGTCTAGGCTAGAGACATATTCTGGCATCAGAAAGCTTGGTAACTATCACTTTCATTGTAAGTCAGATGATTCCTCCTCTTTGAGACGACAAGTGACAGTACGTACTTGTGCTCCCATGTACCGTCGAGTATATATTGGGAGACCACAACATGCTATATCCTTTATCCTTAAGAAGCTGTGTCTACCACCCTATCGATCGTAATGCACTAAACATAGCAATCGGGAAGATTGACTGTCGTACCGTAAAAAGTATTATGCAGTTTTGTGATTGGTTTGGTAATCCCTCTGTCTAGATTTCCAAAGTAGTCACTTTCATTCCTTTTCAGACTCCTTAAAAGAAAAGGTCCATCTGAGCACTTTTCACTTCAGGCTCATTAAAAATTGAAGGCGACTAGAGTCATCTTTAGCTTTTTCTTGACTCTTAAAAATTGAGAAAGCAAGTTGTGTCAAAGCGTCTAAAATTCATTTAATTCAGAATCACATTTTCCCCTTTTTATTTTGAGTTGATTAAGTAATCTGAAATCGTGGAAGAAAGTCAATAGAAACCCTGTCGTTCGCAGAGACAAATGAGACAATCGTCTTTGACTCCGGAAGTGAAACCCTTCTGGGCCAAGCGATCTCGTTTAATTGGGTCAAAGTCTCCTAATTTGTTTGAAATTTGTGTTTCAACATCCTTGGAGACTCTAGTTACTCCAACCATTTATGGTATCCCGGCCTCTACAGAACAAGTTTCGTACTCACAAGAGGACATTAGAACTGATCCTACTGTAATGGTAAACACTTCTATTCCAGAACCGACTACATCTAGGGCTGATTCGGAAGGTGTCACCCCTCCAACATCTGTCATTGCGGAGTGTACACCTTCTTCGGTACCAGAAATATTTTACGGACCCGATGGTCTACCTCTTCCACCTAGATTGATTGCCATATAAGAGATTATGGAGGATCTTCCATCCAGTACCCCATTACATTTTGGAACTGGGATCCATCTATATCCTTATACGGCAGAAGCTAATCATCCTTCATCGCAAGTGCCTGTAGAATAGCTAGGAAATCTTTTGGATAGAATCGATATGTCTGAACAACCATCGACATCTAGGACTGCGTCATCTGATATAGTGGCAGTAGAGCCTCCTGCTGCCACTTCAATGATGTTCGCCGGTATACCATCTGTCCCAACTAGGTGTCAACTGCTAGAGGAAGTCCACCTAGGGACTATTTCGACAATACGGTATTTTCCCGTTTGTTCGTCTGGAATAATATCTAGAATTTCTTATGTTGAGTCTCAGCAAATTGATCCTTCGCAACAATATCAATCTGGGTAGTCCAGTCTCCAAAGGCCAATCTTTCCTTTGAGCACTAGATTGCTGCCGTATGGGGGGTAGTATGCCCTTTAATTGTTCCCTCTGGGAGAACAACCATATGAGTGTTCACAACAGAATTCGGGTCAAGCTGGAATCACATCTAGTGGTTGGGTGCCAATACTGCCTCAACAACCAAGGGTTGTATACTCATTGCAACCAAGTCTACCTGTGTTGAATATCCCCACTACACTGGCTATTGTGACGGTGTCGCAAGTATAAGCATTGCGTGTTGTATGCCACCTCAAGTTTCTCAAGTCGTAATACAATAGCCTCTTGCTTCCACGACACAACCACAATCGTCGATTAGTGGCTCCTTAACTGGAGTGACTCAAGCTCAAATGGGTACTATTACCCCTCATCTTAGTTAGACAGCCAGTATTGGACAACAACAAATGGCTTCACAACCATGGCTAGTATAATATCAACAACCGCAATTCCAACAAGCTTAGTGTTTATTCAATTTAGTGTTCCTAAATTGATGTCATTAATTGTCAACCCGGGGCTCGTAAGCTGATGAAGTGAAGGTGTACTATATGTACTTAAGCAACCTCTTAAAGCTTTTTGTCGTTTGGGGTGTTGTTTGTGGTTAATTTATCTTCCTAAGATGGAGTGATGTATTTATAAACAGATGAGTGATGGTGTGTGTAAGGTGAGTTCTAGATGAGTGAAGGTGTGTGATTAGTGGTTTCTAACTACTTGCTGAAAAGGAAAACTTGAAGGAAATAAATGAATTAAAATGAACTGAAAGCAAAGAACCACTTTCTAATGGCATTAGACACCATTCATGCTGCTGCAAAATAAAAGGTAAGAAAATCACTTAAAAGACCAATGATAATGTTTATCTCTTCCTAACTCTCTGCCTCTAACACATAGTACTGTGTAAGACACGATTATGAAGTAGCTAAAGATAAGTCTAAGAAATGATAAAAAATGAGAAAAATCTACTTTAAAGACTAGTTATAATGTTTTGCTCTTTCTAACTCTCTGCCTCTAACACATAGTACTGTGTAAAGCACGATTAGAAAGTAGTTAAAGATTAGTCTAAAAAGTACCCAAAGCCGGCTGCAAGTTATTAGTATTCTGATCTCTAAAAGATAGACAATTTATAATAAAGAGACCATTCATATGTTAGCAGACAGATTTGAGAAATAAAACTAAAAATCAGCTATGAAAATAAAGTAAAACAACAACTTTGAATCTGTCAACTGAAACTACCACTAGATATAAAGCAAATACATAACACATAAGCAATCCCGGGTTAAAAACCTGCAAACGAACAATGCTGATCAGCTAAAAATAAAGGCTGGAAATGAAATAACATGAAAGTGAATTACGTTGTACATGTATCAAGAAAAGGAAATTTTGAATGGAAATAAGGAAATGCTGAACATAAAATACTGTACAAGGCTAACATGAACAGGGGCCCTCCATTCATATAACCCAAAGAAGACTCAAGGTATTGAAAACTTCAGAACATCACTGCTTCTATTACTCCATGTGCAGAAAATCACAGTCAAGAGTGCTAGAACAACACTATTAAAACAGAGTCTTGAAATGCACTAAAATTATAACGAGTTCATAAAAACATAGCAATTAAAAAGTTATCTAAGCATACGCAGACGCAAGTTTTTATAGGCATCTGAAAGATAGCCTAACGCGTACAGCTAAAACTGAAAAATAACTGACTGTCATGCGTAATTAAGGTTTAATTAACATGTCATAAGCCTGCGTGGATAGCTGGAGGTTTTGGTCGTTATGGGCATTGAATCCAGAGTTGGATTATGTCTCCCACAACCTGCGTAACACGGACAAGTCACCGTTTGGACTGACGTGACCCAACAGCTTATGCATCACCGTTAAGCTGCCTTTGTTGACCGTAACTTGACCCTTGTTGACCGGAGGTGCAGATGACGTGGATGGCTGAACCAATAGCACAGGAACCTCGAGCACCTTGATTCCTAAGTGCCCATGTGGCTCATTTGGCAAAATTACACGTGGAACCTTGAGATTAACAAAAAGGCTGTGGAATCACCAGATGGCTGCGGAATCAGCAGATGGCTGCGGAATCGGCAGATGGCTGCGGAATGCCTGTAAATATGTCAAAATCTAAACAAAACAGTCACACATTAGCAAAGCTCACTTGATCATGCTTAATGACATCTAATGTAATGATCTGGGTGGTTTTACATTGAGAATGAGGCAAAAGAGAGAGGTAAGTGATGAAAAACAGTAGGTAATAGTGGATGATGAGGTGTAAGTTAGAGGCTCTACAGTCACCACCTTACGGAAACTATCCGAGTTGCAACTCTAGAGAAAGGTATAACATTCCAATGCATGGAAATTTTGAATACCTATGGAACCAATATCCTTGTAATTTTTGTAGAGTTGTCTTGTAAATTGTTTGTAAATACTTGTTGGCATTACCTTTTGGTACTTTGTAAAGTGAACATCAGTGTCACTATGATCAACAAGAAGTTGTTTTCATTTGATGTATGTATTTTCTTTTCATAATTCTATATGTTCGAGACTTTTTAGTGAATGTACAAAGTTTTTCTTTCAATATTGTCTACAACTTGTCATATGATTCACTTATACAAGTGTTTAAGGTAAATCTTGTGTGAAATCATTTTTTTTTTCAAGATTATATAAGATAATTGTGTTTGTAGGTAAGTCCAGTGTTGTCAGTGAATTTTTTTGCGGAAATATACAAGCTCAATTTGAGGATCCTAAAGAATATTTATTTTTCTTTTGAATTCCAGGATGGAATCGAGTTTGTATTCAACAAATTTTTACTTCAATATGAAAGGTTTTAGAGCTGTGAAAGGATGAGATTAAATAGAATGTTCATACTTCACTCATCGCTATTTTGTTCTTGTAACAACAAGAAGAAATTTATCTCGATTCTTGAGAGGACAAGTCTTCATGAGGATGATAAGTGAAGTGCATTGATTGGGGCTTGAAAAGTACCAATTAAAAATTTTGTAATTTGAATTGGGTTTTTGGGTATTTTTGAGTTCCAGACTCTTCATATGGACTAGGGAAGCAAACTTTTGGAGTCTAAAAGTTCCTAGTGGGGAGGAGTGAATAGGAGATCAATTTTAGGCTTAAAAAAGAAAGCGTTTGTAACTTATCTAACCCAACGCGAAATCGAAGAACTCGGTGATCTGAATCCAATGCAACTCATTTCCCTCAAATCCGACATTGGATGCTCCCAGAACCACATTCTGATTGTTTCGGGAAACATGCAAAATTTTGGGATTTTGAATTACAAGGATGCTGAGTCAGCAATCCGTACTACTGACTAGACCATGACTAGGCAGGGTTACAGGATTTTAGGAGCCAATGGCATCTCGACACGTGGCAAGCCAAATTGCATTAACATGGTCGATTTTTGTTGGTTGTTGGTTTGTTTAAGTGGCCAACCACACACTACCACATGGCCCAACCACAGGCCACCATGTCGCAGCATGGGGCCATCAAAATTTATTAAGGTTCTAAGCAACATTGAACGGGTTCGAACATAAACCCTAGTCCCAACAAGTGCACGGTCTTACCACTAGGCCACACGGATTCGTTGTTAAGCCCCTAGAGCAAAATGTTATTTAAATTTTATATGGAGGAAGATTGGAGGTAAGGGACTAGGGCGTAGCCCTGACCCCTCCATAAAACATTTCCATACATCCCAAGGATGAGAACGAAGGGAAGAAGAGGAGAGTGACAGCCCTGAAGGGCCAGCCCAGGGCATGTGGTGGATACCGTGACCAAGGCCGAAGCAAAGGTAAGGGGGGAAGAGTTAAGTGCCAGCCCTAGGCCATATGTAACCTCAAATGACCAAGTGTTGGAGACCATGGGGCGAGTGAAAGGGGACCAACCCTAGGTGCCAACCCCCAGTCACATTGGGGCCCATGTGACCTCATGCACGCACATACGAGTCATTAGCCAAACTAACGTTCCATAAATTCTGTCAGTTTTTCACCAATTTTTTTCCCAGTTAGCGAAATTTAGGGCGAAATTGTAGAATCGATAGACAAATAGGCGAATCTGTAGGATAATTAATAGTTAAATTCATGGAGGAACAAGAAGCTAATAGATTTTGGATTTTTTTATCCAAATTGAGCTCAAAAAGAGGCTACTTAGGGGTTTCTGGATGTTCTAAATCCATTGGTAACCTATGTTTTCTGATTATATCACATCTATAGAGTCTTTTTACAGGTCTGAGACTAAAGGTGTATGGATCAATCGGACTTTGGAAGCAGTTCTCGAGGCTATTTAGACATGGATAATACCTTGTAGGGGTATTCACAATTTCAGAAGGCTACTACAGTAGTCGTAACCAAGAGGGTTTAGCTCAGGTTCAACTTATTTATTTTATGAAGTTTTATGTATGTACTTCAATGTGGAATTGAGGTGTTCACATGCTTGTTTTACCTCATTTCAGTTGGAGTTTTGTTATCTTTATAGGAGATTCTTTGATTTGATGTTATTGTGAGAGTTCTTTTTAGGAGAACATTACCCAGGAGGGTTAATAGCCACATATTTATTGCAACACTTATTTATATATGCCATTGAAACTGAATATATGAGTGGTCTAGTCATGTTGACAGGCTCAGAGATGTAGCCCAGGAGGGGCTAACTCTGTTAACAAATCCTTTGTGTTACTCTTTTGTGTGCTTCAGTTGTTTCAAGGCCCATTTTTCATGCTTGCAAAGTGTTCACGCAATCCTTAGTTTTATTTTTTTTTTATTTTGGAAAGAGAGGCAAAATTCACCTTTTCCACTTTTAGATCAATTTATGATGGTTGTCCATGGTTGATTTTCACATTGAGACAATCTTCGTCACTACCTAACGTTGGACCATGGATGACCATGATTATAAACTCAAGGGATTTATATTAAACCCAAGGATTAATATTATAAACCCTATGAATACTATTATGCTCTAGGAATATGGACCCTTAGATTAGTAAATCCAAGGGATTGATATTATAATTCCAATGGAATAATAAACACAAGGGACTAATACTAAAAATGGAAGGGAATAATATCAAACTAAGGGGATTAATATTATAAACGAAGGTATATAAACCCTAAGATAAATACTATAAACCTTAAAATAAACATGGTTGACCATGGAATACAATGGTTGATTTTCATATTGATACAATCTTTGTAATAATGTCATGTTGGACCATCATTGACCATGGCGGACCACGGTTGTCACAATGCAATGTGGGATCGTGAGAAAATCTTTGACACAATGTGATAATGGTTATTGACCATGGTTGACCATAAACCTAAGGGATTAATATTAAAACCCCAAAGGATTAATACTAAAACCCCAAGGGATTATAAGCCCAAGGGAATATTAAACCCAAGGGATTAATATTGTAAACCCAATGTATATAAACCTTGAGAAAAATATTATAAACCCTAAAATAAACATGGCTAACCATGGTTGATTTTGATATTGACACAATATTTGTCATAATTTGATGTTGGACCATTGTTGAATATGATTGATTTTCATATTGAGACAACCTTTGTCAAAATGCAGTGTTGGATTGTGGTTGACCATGATTTGATTTCAGTATTGAGACAATATTTGCCACAATGTGACATGGGACCATGGTCGACCATGATTGATCATGGTTCATGATTGTTTATAATTGATGTCCATGGTTCATTTACATATTGAGACTATCTTTACCAAAATGTGACATTAGACCATGATTGACCATGATTAGAAACCCAAGGGATTTATATTAAACCCAATGATTCATATTATAATCCTGAGGTATATAAACCCTAATATGCATCGTATAAACCCTAAAATAAACATAGCTGACTATGGTTTACCATGGTTGATTTTCATATTGACACAATCTTTCTAACAATGCGACATTGTACCATTCTTGACCATGGTTGACCATGATTGTCACAATGTAATGTTGGACCATGAGATAATATTTGTCACAATGTGACTATGGTTGACCATCATAGGTTTTCATATTGAGACAATCTTTCTCGCATTGCAACATTAGACCATGGTTGACCAGAAACCCAAGGGATTGACATTATAAACCAAGGCAATACTAGAACCGCAATGGATTAATACTAATACCCAAAGGGATTATAAACCCAAGGGAGTGATATCAAACCCAATGGATTAATATTATAAACTCATGGTATATAAACCCTAAAATAAAAATGGTTGAACATGGTTGATTGTGGTTGATTTTCATATTGAGACAATCTTTGTCACAATGTGACGTTAGACCGTGGTTCACCATGGTTCCTCATGATTTATTTTCATATCGAGAAAATCTTTGTCACAAAGTAGCATTGGACCATGGTTAACCATGATTGACCATAGTCAATTTTCATATTACGACAATATTTGTCACAATGTGACATGGGACCATGGTTGACCATGGTTGATTTCCATATGGAGACAATCTTTGTCACAATGTGGCATTGAACCATGGTTGATTTCCATATGGAGACAATCTTTGTCACAATGTGGCATTGAACCATGGTTGATCATGAGAATTTCATATTGAGACAATCTTTTTCACAATTTGACATTGGACCATGGTTGACCATGAATGACCATGGTTGACAATAGTTGACCATGGTTGATTTACACATTGAAACAATCTTTGTCAAAATGTGACGTTGGACCATGGTTGACCATGATTATAAACCCAAGGGATTTATAATAAACCCTAGGATTAATATTATAAACCCTATAAATAATATTATACCCCAGGAATATGAACCCTTAGATTAATCAAACTAAGTGATAGATATTATAAATGTTAGGGATTATTAAATCCAAGGGATTAATTCTAAAACCCTAAGGTATTATAAACCTAAGGGAATAATATCAAAACTAATAGATTAATATTATCAACCCAAGGTATATAAACACTAAGAAAAATGTTAAAAACCCTAAAAAAACATGGTCAACCATGGTTAATTTTCATATTGAGACAATATTTGTCACAATGTGATGTTTTACCATGGTTGACCATGATTGATTTTCATGTCGACACAATATTTGTCACAATGCGACATTGGACCATGGTAGATTTTCATATTGAGAAAATATTTGTCACAGTGTGACGTTGGGCCATGGCACAATGGTTAACCATGATTATAAAACCAAGGGATTTATATTAATTTGATGAATTAATAATACAAATCCTATGAATAATATTATACTCTATGCATATGAATTCTTAGATCAATAAACCCAAGCCATTGATATTATAAACCAAAGGGATTAACTCTAAAATCGCAAGGGATTATAAACCCAAGGGAATAATATTAAACCCAAGGGATTAATATTATAAAGACAAGGTATGTAAACACTAAGATACTTATTATAAACACCCAAATAATCATTGTTGACCACGTTTGATTTTCAAATTGAGACAATCTTTGTCACAATGCAACATTGGACCGTGTTTGATCATTATTAACCATGATTGATTTTCATATTGAGACAGTACTTGTCACAATGTGACATTGGACCATGGTTGTCCATGATTTTAAACCCAAGAGATTTATATTAGAACCTAGGATTATTATTATAAACCCTATGAATAATATTATACCCTAGGAATATGAACCCCTCGATTTATAAATCCAAGGGAACAATATTGAACCCAGGGGATTAATATTAAAAACTTCATGTATACAAACCCTAAAAACATGGTTTATTTTCATATTGAGACAATATTTGCCACAATACAACATTCAGTCATGTTTAACCATGATTGATTTCATATCGAGACAATATTTGTCATAATGTGACGTTGAACCATGATTGACCATGGTTGGCCATGATTATAAACCAAATCCCTAGGATTAATATTATAAACCCTATGAATAATAAGATTCCCTAGGAATATGAATCCTTAGATTAATAAACCCAGAGGATTGATATTATAAAACTAACTACTAATAAACTCATTGAATTAATATTAAAACCCAAAGGGATTTTAAACCCAAGGGAGTAATATTAAACCCAAGGTATTAATATTATAAAACAAAGATATATAAACCCTAAATAAAGATGGTTAAGCATAGTTGACCATGGTTGATTTTTATATAGAGATAATCTTTGTCACAATGCAACATTGGATCATGGTTGACCATTATTGATTTCATATCGAGACAATATTTATCACAACGTGGCATTGGATCATGGTTGGCCATGATTGACAATGGTTTATTTTCATATTGAGATAATATTTGTCACAATGTGACATAGGACCATGGTTTACCATAGTTGACCATGGCTAATTTTCATATTTAGACAATCTTGATCACAATGTGACATTGGACCATGGTTGATGATGGTTGAAAATGCTAACCATGGTTGACGATCATTAACAATGGTTGACCATGGTTGATCTTCATATTGAGACAATCTTGGTCACAATTTGAAATTGGACCATGTTTAACCATGATTGACCATGATTATAAAACCAAGAACACTTATACAAGAACATTATACATTGGTTTAACGTTATACAAGGACATTGAGGATCTCAAAATTTTTAATGATTTACCAATAAGAAAGACAATTTCTCTCTAAACCTCAAATATTTTCTCATAAAATAATTCTTGTGCAACTTAAAGATCCAATATAACCTTTTGAGCGTTCATCTTGTCTCGATACCTATCTATTCTTATGAATAAAATTATTAATCTATATCCAAAAAAAATATAGAATCATTACCACAAATATTATAGAATCTCACGGGTTTATAAAATTAATCCCTTGGGTTTATTAGTGTCTTTGGTTTAATATTGTTTTCTTGGGTTTTAGTCTACTTAATATTTTTTTCTTTCTCTTTTTTCCCCGGTGGTTCATGGTTACCCTTTGTCATTGGCCTATGTACTGACTTGACCCCAAGGGCTTTCGGTAGAATCGACCCTATGACCTCCTGTATGGCGAGGCACTGTTTTGACCAGATAAGCTAACCCTTGGGGCTTAGTCTGTTTAATATTAATCCCTTAGATTTAGAATTTTAAGAATCTCTTAGTTTTATCAATCTCTTGGATTTATAATATCAATATTTCCTTGTATTTATCACATTATTTAGAATAAAAATAGTATTAGCATATATTATAGTAAAATAGTCATTATATATTTATTAAAATAATTTTCATAAAAATAATTTAATAATAATAATTTACGAAATATTAATTATTTTTATAATATTATTATTATAACAATCTGAATATTGAATTTTGTTAACCATAGTTTTTTTTAAGAAAATATAATACATATAATTCTAAGCTAATTTATAAAAGACAACTTATTCTTAAGTAAAATGAATTTAGCCCATAATTTTTATTTTAAATTCATTTTTTTAAATTATGAATCTCATTATATTTTTAATACTTATAATGTTTTTCGTTAAAAAATACTTAAAAGTGGTAATATTATCGATATTTTGTTTTTAAATGGGATATTTTAGTTTATATTAATACAACATACACTTATCTTTTTAATGTGAATTATATATATATATATATATATAAAATCTTTTAACAAGTTTATTTAACAGGTGGGAAAAAAATCGACATAAATTAAAAATAATTATTTAATTTTGAATTTAAATGATTTAATTTAAATTTATTATAATATAATAATAACTATACAAATTATTATATAATAAATATAATTAATTATTAAATAATTATAAAATAAATATACCATAATAATATCTTACCATAATTAATTATTTTTTATAATATTATTTTTTTGTGAGTATGTGGAATCTTGACTTTTGGTTGGTTAAGAGTGAGAGATTATTTTTCATGAAAAATTAATATATATAATTTTAAAATTATTTTTATAAAATTATAAGATAAA
Source organism: Pinus taeda (assembly GCA_000404065.3). Classification (NCBI taxonomy): domain Eukaryota; kingdom Viridiplantae; phylum Streptophyta; class Pinopsida; order Pinales; family Pinaceae; genus Pinus; species Pinus taeda. The sequence continues at coordinate 57,620 of APFE030098110.1, forward strand.
TTATTTTTTACTATAAATTTTTTCAATAATTAAATTAATTTAAAATTTAATTTTTTGAAATCATTGAATTTATTAAACTCTTAATACTTACAAAATCTTTCATTAATAATACTTAAAATTGTTAATATTATCAATTTGATATCTTCACTTATACTAGTACATCATATAATTGTTTGACTATAGCTTGTACTTATACACTCCATGATAAATGAAAGAGATATTTAACTATTGATTCATTATTCAAAGTATAATCAATTTCTAATAATAAAAACCAAGATAAATTAAGTCGTAATTTAGCCTACCACGCAGAAACAAATATTTAATTACTAATTCATTTAGTGTTTATTAATATAAACCAATAAAAATTAAACATGTTCTTTCATTTCCTTGAAATTCACATATATTCCCTTTATTCCCTTCAAACCTTTTAAAGTTCGTTGAATACATAATAGAACTAGAGAAAAGAAAGGCTTTGTCCTTCATTTCCTAGCATATATTCACTTTAAACTTTTTAAATAATGGGAAGTTTGTAGAATACTTAATACAACAAGGAAGGAAACATTTGAATAATAGACCCATACATAGACCCATACATAATGTTATTGAAGCTCTAAGGGCATATCCTCCATATAATTTCAAAAGATGTTAAAAGTAGTTTCATCGCCCCACATTGTCACCTTATCAACCAATATCACAACCGACCTCTCATTTAACTATAAATATATAACATGAGGAAACAGGTTGTTGAACTCACAGTGGAGCTTTCAACATGGCAACCTAGTGTTTACTCTGTCTTTGCAACAGA
>APFE030098111.1:2782-20492 GCA_000404065.3 Pinus taeda
AAGCTACCATCGCCCTAGCTAGTTTATTTCCATTTCTGATTGTAAGCATATTTTAGTATTTTCCATTAATGAAATGAAGTATTATTTCCACTGCATATTTGTGTATATGGTTATCTCTGCAATTTTTTGCGTTCCTGTGTAAATCTGGATCAAGCGAGGAATCTATATCCTCACTTGATTGATGCTTAAAAACCAACTTTTGGTGGCCCAAAAGCTTTTTCAGTGGGAAGGCCGTGATCCGAATTGGATCCTAGAACACTCTCTAAGTTTTCATGAACTCTTAAAAATCATGCCAAAGTTTCAAAGTCTTATAAAGATCAAGCTTATCAGAGATATCCTTGAAACAGTTGCAATTTGTGAATAGCACGAAGCAGCAAGGACCCTTGGTCAAGCACGCAGACTGTTGGCCCATGGTAACGCATGCTACCACAAATTAGCAAAACCAAAGGTCAATTTAAGAAATGGGGGTAGTTTCTGATATGTGATTAGCAATGCTAATCGCATATCGCAGGGAAAAACCCTCAAAGAAGGAAAAGCCCCGAGTGCCTGAACCCGAAAAGTTATAAAATGCAACGGATATCGCACTGATTCCATCAGAGCCAGGGACCCACAAAAACTGGTAGAATATCGGAAGGGCTTCGAGCGGTAAGTGGTTTCAACCAAGTCCCGACTGATGCCACACAAGGGGTGCCACACGTCTGGCGGAAGAGAGAGAAAACCACTCACATCGGATGGGTAAACGTCATGTTACTTATCCGCCCGATATGAACAATGATTGTTAGATTTGGAGGCTCCAAATCAATGGCAGAGATGCGTTCCGATGGGTGACCATATTTGATGAGGTAACCAGGTAGATTTGTATAAGATTTAAAGTCTGACGTGCACGATGCATTGGCAGAAAGTCGTGTTTCATGGGCATTCTTGGAGTTAACGGAATAAACAGTCATTCAAACATTTCCAGTGAACCTGAAACAGTCATTTGTTACAAAATAGGTGGCCACATCCCTGTGAGGCGTTATATAGTGATGATTACGCCAAACAGAGGGATTCAGATGGATAGAGGTAGGGAAACCAGAAAGCTGAGAAGCGGAAACAAATAGTTAGAAAGTAGATTGGCTTTAAAGCCACGAACTGATGGAGAAAGAGGCAGAGTTAGTTAGACATAGAAAGCTAAGAGCAGAAAGAAGGAGTTGCGCTAACCTGTAGAAGCAAAGGCAACATCAAGCCAGACTGAGCCAGAGAGAGTTAGAGAGTTTGTGTACTCCAGAGAAGGCTTGAGAGGTTCAAGTGAACTCCTCTGTATATTGCTGTCATGTATGAGTCTCAGATTGGGCTCATACTACTGTGACCAATAGAGGTCGAGTTTCAGTAAGTAGAGTCTGTATACTCCAGAGACTTGGGGGATCCAAGTACAGTCTTGCTGATTCATATATGCTATGTGAGACTCAAATTGAGCTCACTATTTTAAAAACTTTGCTTTTGAAAACATAATAGAGAGGCCACCACTGAAGGCTGGACTGGGAGACGTAGGCCAGAAGTATTGGGTGAACTCCTTATTAAACTTGTTGTGTTTACATGTTTTCCTGTTATGTTTTCTCTAACTACTTCAGTGTCTGTGTATTTTGCAATCTTATCGATCCGTTGCATAAAATAACATAGGCACATCCATGCACATAAGTCTGTAATACCTTAATTGTTTGTCTTAGATCAATTCCAAATCAATCTCTCATGTAGCTTCTTTAGGCCCAAAGTGCTTCCACTACACTTTAACGTGATCAATTACTCTGTTCCAGAGCATGAGATATCTCTGCTACAATATGCACTAAGGTTCTGGCTGGAATTCTCCTTTTGGATCCACCTACAATATAGACCAATGAATAACATGACCAAAATCTTTTTCATATCTTTTAAGTAATTAAAACATGTAAAAAATCATGGAATTTCATTGTTGGAGGTAGTGCAAGTGTGTAGGCCAATGGTCCAATCCTCTCAAAGATCTCAAAAGGCCCGCTATACGAAGGTGCCAACTTGGCACATGATCCAATCCTCAAGGAGCTATTCTTCAGGTTGATGTGCAAGTACAAATGCTCCCCACCCTCAAACTCCTTAAATTCCCTATGTTGGTCTACATCACTCTTCTGCATTTCATGTGTTTCCATTATATTATTCTTTATAACTTGCATTTCCTATTCCATTTCTGCCAACGTGCAGTTTGGTCCTATCAACACCCTATTCACTAGATCACTCCAGTTGATGGGAGTATTACAACTCCACTCATAGAGCGCCTCAAATAGACTCATTCTTAGTGACTCTTGATACCCATTTTTGTAAGCAAAATCAACTAGTGGAAGATACTCCTCCTTCCACCGCTGATGCATGACATACATCCTCAACATATCCTTCAGGATCCTGTTGACCCTCTCTATCTTTCTATCTATCTATGAATCATAAGTTGTGCTAAAGGCCAACTTTGTAACTAAACCTACAAATAAATCATTCCAAAACCTTTAAGTAAACTTAGCATCTTTATCCAACATAATCTTCTATGGAACACCATGCAACCTCAATCTCCCTGATGAAAACCTGAGCTACCTCACTAGTTGAATAAGAAGTCTTCACTATTATGAAGTGAGTTACCTCTCTCAATATGTCAACCACAACCATGATGGAATCATGTTGCTTCGATGTCCTCGGTAAACTAATAATGAAATCCATGGAAATGACCTCCCATTTCCACTTTGGAATTAGAATAGGTTGTAACAAACCAGCTAGGCGTTTAGACTCAGTTTCACCTTTTGAAAATACAAGAATACAGAAACAAAATTTTCCACTTCTTTCTTCAGATTCAGTCAATAGTAGAACTTCTTCATAATTGTCAACATCCTCTGATATACTAAGTGACCTAAATATGGCTTGATAGAAAACTCCCTTGAGATAAGATTCTTAAGATCATTGTCATCTGGTACATATATCATGTCCCTAAATCTGACTGAGCCATCAATGGTGAGATGATATTCCACACCCTGATCACTTGTACCCTGCTCTACATATGCCTAAGTTATTGATACCATTCATCTTGTTGTCCTGCTATAATGTTTTATCACATAAATATGTCCCATAATAGCTCATCGTTGCAACATGGTATACCTTCACTCTCCTATTGAGAGCATCTACAACCCTATTCTCCTTTTCTTTAATGTATCTGATCTCAAATTCAAACTCACTGAGCATGTCCAAATGTCTAGCTTGTCTAGAATCCAGATTGGGTTGGTGAAATAATTACCTCAGCCCTCTGTGATCGCTCATCAAAGGAAACATTCTTCAAAGAATAAAGTGACTCCACATCTTCAATGCATGAATGATCACTTCTAACTCAAGGTCATGAGTCACATAGTTCTTCTTGTGCTCATTCAGTTTACATGACTCATAGAACATTAGTTGTCCCTCCTACATTAGGATTCTTCCAAGTTCACTCTTGCAAGAATATGTGCACACTGTAAACTCTTTCTCTGGAACTGCAATATTTAGAACTGGAACATTGGTAGGAAGCTACTTGAACTACTCAAAACTATATGCACACCCTTTAGTCCATCAAATTTATTTCCTCTCCTTTGCAATGATATAATAAGATATACAATCCATGAGAAGTTCCTAATGAACCTCCAGTAGTAACCTACTAGCCCTAGGAATGATCTGACCTCATCCACATTCTTAGGAGCTTCCCACTCCATGATATCTCTTATCTTTTCCCAATCCATTTCTATGCCTTCCTTGGAAACAACATGTCCCAAATAATGTACCTTTGTTTGAAATAAACTGATCTTACTAAGCTTGGAATACAACTAATTCTCTCTTAGCAATCTCAACAATGTTGCTAAGTGTTTGACATGCTCTTCCTTATTCATAGAATATAGAAATATATCACTAATGAAGACATAACAAACTTGTCCAGATAAGGATGCAACACACTATTCATCCAACACATAAAATCAACTAGAGAATTAATCAAACTCATAATGCCCATACCTAGTCCAGAAAGTAGTCATGTAGATGCCCTCTTCTTTAATGTGTACTTGATGGTATCACAATCTCAAATCAATCTTTCATAACATTATTTCTCCTTTTAATTGGTCAAACAAGTCATCAATCTTCTACAATGGATACGTGTTCTTGATGGTCACCTTGCTCAGCTGCCTGTAATCAATGCACAATTTGAGAGTATCATCCTTCTTCTTTAAAAACAATATTGGCACACCCCAAGGTAATACACTTGGCCTAATGTACCCCTTGCCTATCAGTTCCTTCAACTGCAACTTCAATTCCGCTAAATCTAGAGTTCTCATCCTATAAGTTTCCTTCGATGCTGGTGCTACCTCTGGTACCAACACAATAGAAAAGTCCACTTCCTTGTGAGGAGAAAACTCTAAAATATCTGCTAGAAAGACATCTTGAAACTACTGCAATATAGGGAACCTCTTCAAGATTTATCCATACTCAACATACTTATAGTTGTCACTAGAAATATGGAGTACAAATAGTACACACCACTTTCTTCCACTACACCTAGCTTGCATGGATATAATCATCCTCATTGATGTAGGCTTTTTATTTCCCTGCAAGATTATCTTTACCCCATTATCATCTAGGCATTCAATAGCCTTCTCATAACAATCTACTTTGGTCCTATGGAGATACAACCAATCCATGCCCAAAAGCATACAATACAATCCCAATGGAAGCACATTTAGATGCAATGTTGTAGGAATACCATTCATCTCAAATGTATAAGATCTTGCCCAGTGATGAACTCTCTTCTTAGTACTTGAGCTAACTTTTTTTTCTCCTTAGTCCTCATGGTTGTTTGACTTTTTCCATCCCTTACACCTTATTTTTCTAGTCATACTTCCCTATTGCACGGATGGAGCCCTCTGAGAGCGAATGGAGCTTCCCAGTCGCTCCCAGGCCTTCCTTGTGTGAGATATTGTTGTTACATGTCAAATTGTTGCAATGACACTTGATTAGTTTGTGGGTCTTTTTATCATCCATGAACATGTTTGAATGAACTCCCTTAGAAGTCAAAAAACGTAAACTAGCATTTGCACCACCAGATGTTGCAAAGAAAACGCCGTAAGGCATAAAGTGCGGAAATCCATTCTGTATAGTCTCTAGAGAAATCACAAGAGAAATCACAACGTTTCCATGAAGAGTTTCAATGATTGGTAGAAAAAATAGACATCAAACCACACAAAAAGAGTCATAGTCCAGGGACGATGTGGGTACACTATTTCAGAATTTATGTGTTAGATGCGACAATAAAAGAGAGTCATAGGCGAGGAAAGATGCAGATATATTCCCAATAAACATTATTTCAGAGTGATATACTCCCAATAAACACTATTTCAGAATTTCTTGCATTTGATGCGACAGTACATTCGATTTCTTTGAAGGTTTTCTATGTTATGTGACCTACTGAACATAACAATTGAAAGGAATGGTCAGTAGGAGCTTTCTTCCCACCCTCCGACCTCCTCCGTTGCTGCTTCCTCACAACAATCTTCTTCTTCCTGCGATTTCCAATCACCATAATATGAAAAAACATATTTAAGTTCATAGGATTGAAGTAATTTGATGGGAATTTATATGAAAAAACACAATTACATGTTAGAGTTATGGAATCGAAATTAATTTGATAATAAATTCTGGGAATATTTTAGAATTTGATATCTTGAACAGAACCAGTCAATTGCAATCCACCAGCGTGTCAAACAACCCCATTATTTAATGAGCTTCTGAACTACTAATTTTCTTACCTCATGGGATAAAGAATAGTTGGTCAGACGGCATGTCCCCACATTCACAGCTAATAATCGACATAAACTAAGAATACGGTCTGTGGAAATTCCCTGTTTCCATAAAAAAAAACATATATTAAAATCTACTGTCGAACCAAACATAACTATCCATAGGTTTGGATGCTGCAAGATTGGATTATATTCATCATAATTCTTAAAGCTGGATCGAACATCTATGACAAGACTTATGTTACCACCTACTGTCATAAGCACTGGACAATATTTTTTATGAGATAGCGTACCTTTAAAATAACTTGAGAATCATCTGGAGTGTTCGTGATGTCTAGCACAGTAGCAGGACTGCAAGCAACAAACGATACCATATAGTCATTGGTTGCACCATAACAATTTCTTATTTTTAAAAGCAAACGGAGACCTCATATTTGTATTGATATAAAAGTACTAAGATCAGATGAACTTGTGAATAGCCAAGAAGCTGCCCACAGCTGGTCTTTGTCTTTTCAACCAATTAATCACATCGAGATTAGAGAGAACAACCACTGAAACGCAATGACAGGGCATCGGAGAGTAACCACAACACGGCCCATGTGATGCCACAGCCAAAATAATTGGAAAAAGGATACAAAGTATTTCTTGAAAAATGATACGGAGTATTTCTTGAAGATGTAAATCATAATATGACTCATCACAAATAACCATTCGAATCGACCCAAAGTCGTATTTCGTTTACTATTTTTAACATCCCTTCAAATATAAAATCAAAAACCTTACCCTTCGGTGGCCTACTCTGCATCGAGATTCCACACTGTAGGATCTGTTACTAGCTTTCCCTAAATGATTTAAATTTTTCCAGCTAAAAACATCCGTTGAAAAAGAAATGAAATGCTTTTTGTGAACACCGAAAGCATTCTCTTTGATAAAACTGTCATCTCAGAAGTAGCGGTTGAATTCTTTGAATAAGGAGAATCCCAAATATCTCTGTAAGGAGAATCCCTCATGAAAATGCAAGGAATTTAGGTTATGAATTATATATTTATTCCTTAAATTAAAAACTAAATATAAAAAATCTTATTATAATATATTTATTCATTTTAATATTCCAAAATACTGACATAAAACAAAATCTGTTCCCAAACTATTAACATGAGACATAATGTTTCCAGTGAAACAAAATCTGAGCCTTAAAAAACCAAAAATGAAACTGTACCAATACAAAATCTTAAAAATAAATAAATGAAACCGTACAAGAGAGTTAACAACTAAATCTTAACGTGAAACTGTACCAGATGGATTGCAATAGTGCATAAATAAAACAGTACCAGAGAGATTGCAACAGTGCATAAATAAAACAGTACCAGAGAGATTGCAACACTACATAAATAAAATTTGTCAATGGTATCAATCACTGTTTCTCAATCTCAATAAATCATTTATGCTTTCTTTTCATCCCTGATGAGGGATGATGATGAGTGAAGTGCTAGAAAAGTTGTTTACTGTTTCAGTGATTTTTCCATTCTTTTTGTTTACTAATTGAGCAATGTTTGATATTGTGGGAGCCTTTATCACTGTTGAGGGCAATACCACATTCACTAGGCATTAAAACAACCTCTCTGCTGTCTTTCTGAGGCTGTGAAAATGGAAGCTATTGTTATTAGTTTGGGTATGGAAGTCTTTCATTAAATATTTGGATAGATTTCATTATCAAAGAGAACCAAGACTCTTATGCTTTGGAGACAGTGTGCATTCTATGAGGCAGCGCAGTAGCAGGAACTTTGGGTATAAAATCTTTTGGGAGATGGTAATATGGTATTCTTCAGGACCTGGTTTGGGTAAACTAAGAAATTGGTACATATCTTCTCTGTAAAAATTGTAAAACAGATTTGAGATTTTAAGAATGCATATGGATGAATATCTTTTCCAATGTGTGTAAAATGTGCTGAAATTCATTCAAATCTAAAAGATTAGGATTAGAAGTTTTGTGTAAGGAAGTCACTTTCTAGAATTCAGTAAATGGCTACTGGGCAAAGTTGTTGATTAAATCTTCCATGTCCGAAAATAATGAAAGTCGAGGCATTAGATTCATGACTTCAGATGCCTTGGATAATCACATGGCTCAAATAAGGGACTACGGATCAGATACGTTTTTGAATACAGCATTGCCACCTCAATAGTACCAAGGTTCACATAAGTATTAGTCAACCTTATACTACCCGGCTGGTTCGTGGATGGTCCTCTGGCTTTCTGGTACAAAGAAGGGCAATCAGAGAATATGTTGTGGAGAGTTAAGGAAGTGGGTTCTACTGCCAATGGGTTTCTAACCAGAGCTTTGGTCAATTCTGATACCGGTAAATGCCATGTTTGCCAAGTACTAATCTTACGAGGTGTGGTTCAACACCTTAAAAAACTTTTCCTCTATAGTCAGTTGTGTCAATTGATTTTCTCTATTATTTGAGCTGTGATTGATTCTTCTGAAGGAGGCGGTGGCAAATGGGTTTTATGCTATACACTCCAAGGCAACCTCTAAACCAGTGTTGTTGTGATAATTGGTAGTCATTAGTTAGTATTGGTTTGTCCCTTACTCAATGGGAAGAATGACATACCTCTGGGGCAGTGATGCAAAGGATTTTAGGCCTAAGATATGGAATGAGAATGGAGTTTCTAAGTCCCTGTCACCATTCAAATTCGCTGCATTTCAGGTAAGTGCCCTCACCCTCATGCTTAATCTTTTGAAAAAGTACCTATGATAATTTCTTGAAATAGATAAGGTCTCTTGCTTGACTTACAGGCTGGGCCTCGCATTTGTTTTGGGAAGGACTTTGCATACATACAAATGAAGATTTTTGCTGTTGTGCTTGTACGTTTCTTCAAATTTGAAGCTGTTGAAGGTAAGGAAATGAAATATCGCCCCTCACTGACCCTCCATATGACTGAAGATGGATTAAATCTTCGTGTCAAGCCTAGATTAGATTACTGAGTGCAATTTTACTTCACAATAAGGTACTTGACTTACACATAAATCTTTTATCTGTTGTACATAGGTGTTTTAAGATATTCTGATTTTGTATAGGCATCTGCTATACCCAGTCATACAATGTCAAACCCCCTCGAGAACAATTTTGCTGTGCAAATTTATTTGAGGTGTCTTTCTATAATGACATATTGTTATTATTATAATCAAAACTAAAATACTTTCACAGTATTTTCATCAAAGCATATTTTAAGTAATATATTGTTAAGCTTCTATGTAAGTGGAAATCGAAACTGAAATGCTTTCACAATATCTTCATCAAAGCATGCATATTTTACGTAATATTTTGTTAAGCTTCTATGTAAGTGGAAAACTGATTGATCCAATGATAAACTTGAGAAAAAGAGTCCTAAGTAAAACAGGTGTACTTAATGGGCTGTTTAGTTTTCTAATTTAGTTTGCCTTTCTCCAAAATGTTGATTGTCTTGTTTTCTGCGGTGGAAACTTCACTTTTGAATGAAATGTATATTTAATAAAATCTATTTTCAGAAGACATTATTTCAGAGGGTATTGTCTTAAAAAGAGAATACAGCTGATAAATGAACAAATTAAATGGAACTTTCATGTATGCACTTTGAAAATGGGTTTTCCTTTTTCTAAGCTGGGTCGCCCGGTATGACAATCAAAGAGTTGTTCATATCATTACTCAGGCTAATTTAATAGAAACTAAATTTTCGTAAATAAAACCAATATATGCAGCCATGTAAACGCCAATACATGGAACCTTTTGGATGGAGCTAAATCCAAATTATGCTCAGGAAATAAGGTCTTTCTTGCAAATTCTACAAAAGATTTAAACCCTATAGCTACGGGTTCATGTGGACCAACGACAACATTGTAAAACCTGTAAGACCTGTTTGAGTGAGCATTCTGTTACTCTGTTACTGTTGCCAAGGTTCCCAATGATAAAGATGGCGCTTCAGGTGGGAAAAGAGATAAAAAAGCCACAAGGAAAAATATTTGACATGGAACACCAGATATTAAGCACTATGAAGTCGAGCCTTTTGATATCTATAGCCTAGGGGAGGCTTTTGAAAAAGTGAACAAAATAAGAATCAAATCCATGATCTGCCCCTGGCAGCCAGGTCGCTTCACCACTGAGTTATATCATCCATTTTATGAAAGTAATATCATAGAATAAGTCAAGTTGTAGACAAGAACATAAATGAAAAAGTCCTAAGCAATGTTATAATGCATCAACTATATTCTTTGGGCATTGATAGCATCAAATGATGAAGAAGAATGTCTGTCTTGAATCTTGATTTTGATATAGCTATTTGCCTCTAATATTGTACAAGAATTTTGCACAGGAATTCAGTGTGAAGAATTTAGAATCATATGGCTCATCCTAACATATTTATAATCTATATGATTTAATCAACCATTTCATTTGTCATGAAAGTACAATGAAACTAATCAGGTTTACTAGGAAAAAACAATTAAGACATACCAGTGGACATCTTCATGAAATTGATCATACTTCTTGAAAAATCATATAGTTAGTAAAAAAAACCCAAATACTGAATAGCATGTTACAAACAGAAAAAAAATCATATACTGATGCATGAAAGAGAACCAAATATATAACCATGGATCCAAACATGTATGATCTACTCTTATGTTCCGATGGATACCCAGAAAATTGTGAAAAAATATTGATTTAGCAACACCCACATAGCTTGTGGAGGAGAAGATGCATCAAGCCATCAGGAAACCCTATGAACCGCAAGACAAATCTCTTGACTACCACCATGGGCCCTATGAATCGAAAGGAAAATCTCTTTACTACCACCATGGGATGTCTCAGCTGATGTTCTCTTCTTACTTTATTAAGATAAATACACCTAAGCATAAAACGTTCTCTTCTTGCTTTATTAACATATAATTATATATACACCTAAGCACAAAACACTATAAACTGAAATTCAGAGTAAATATTTGAGCCCTAAGGCTATCTATGCATCATGCTCAGAAAGGGGGCCTTCCATTAGGAGCTAGTGCTGCCTCATTTTTGCCACTGCAGTCATGAAGAGCAACTGAAAGGTTTGCTCTGCATGGTGGAACGATCGTTTGAAAACACCAAACAAGATACCTATCAGAACAACCAGAAAATCAAGGCATGAACACACCTTACAGATAGTGCCACAACACATTTTTGCAGAGTCCTGTAAATCGCTCAATCAAAGAAAAATCAAGGCATGAACACACCTTACAGATAGTGCCACAACACGTTTTTGCAGAGCCCTGTAGCTCTCACTGAATGTACTTTATCACAAAATCTGTGTAAATACTTTCACCCACAAAGCTCTGATCAACGCAAGATCCTTACTTATACTTCGCTTAACAATTCTCTAATCAATTATAAAGTCTTTCCGCCCTTCTGTAATTAGTGTGTTGTTTGGGATACGCTTCATAGAACTGTTGCATTAACTGTATATTGAATATGATTCATACAATGCTGTGTTGTCACTGGAGAAGTATGTTTTCAGTGTATCCCGGACGTAATGTAAAGGAGATCAGATGTGCACATTCATTTCCTTAATTTACATGGGATTAAATGTAACTTGAAATTTGTTGCAACAATTTGATTTAGTTGATAAATTTTTCTATTGTTGCAATATCTTGAATGGTACATTATTCTAGTAGTCAGTTTTTATCCACAGATGTTAATAGTTAGTAGCAAGATATTGTATTCAGTCTTTATTTTTTTCTGTTTTTTATGATCGAATTGCTTCCTCACATCTTCCATATATTGGAGTTATGATACGATTTTCAATTCTTCATTTTACATAATTAATTTGGTTACAAAGATTTTTAATTGGCCTCCTTTGTTACCGATTTATATCTTTTGTGTCTTCTGGGTGATATAAAAATGGAGCCTTGTTGTCTATATAATAAATCCGTATCAGAAAGCTCAACTACAAGCTACTAATGCATACACACCAATGATTATACACATGAAATTTTAACCCAAGAAAATCATAAGTTTGCAACTTTGTCTTTGGTTTCTTGTTCTTACATATATAAATATGTGAACTTCCTAGGACAGAAGTATCTTACTTATTTTTCTGGAAGATGCCCGATGTTTATAAAACTGATCCATGGGTCCCTTCTTTTTTCCTCCATCCTGTTTGCCTTTGCAAACTCTCATGTTCCTTTTCAACAGCTCTCTCTGGTTTTCCCTGCTGTAGGGTGACAATGTGAACATGGAAGAACTTCTACAAGCTGGTGTTGAGACAACGCCCAGTCAACCCAATGGCAAACTGATTAGGTTCTGATGGATGTGCAACAATCAGAAGCGGATAGACATTGCCACTGCACATATAAATCAACACAAATCCAGAATCTTGCTTACAATTAAAGACATTGACAAACATTTCAAATCTTGAACATCTAAAATATCTCAACATAAATGGGTGCATCAAGCAGGAAACCGTGAATCCTGAAGGCCTGAGATCACTGGAAAAACTATGCATGGAATTTTTCTTAGAATTAAACACATTGATAGATCTTTCATATCTTGAACATCTTAATTTTCTCAACAAAAATGCGTGTGTCAAACTGGAAACTCTGAATCTTGAAGGTCTGAGATCACTGGAATACCTGATATAGTATCTGATATGAAAAACCAAAGCCAAAGTCAAAACCGTCAATAGCCACTGCATCGAAAAAGGAATCAGAATATTAAAAGATAAGTGAAGATCATTAAAATATATTTACAAACCATTCAAAAGAGGTTAAAAAACAGAAGGTGATTGATAATCAAAATGAGTACTAAAGGTTTTCTAGGCAGGATTTGACACGGAAAAATTCGATTTACCTTCTGCCCAGCCGACCCCAAAATTGGCTCCCTTGAAATAGAGATTTCCACTAAGGATCATTATGAAGGGTTGTAGGCGGAGTATAGTCAGCCATGTTCTCAATAATATATGTTCTTAATACATGGCTAAAACCATACGAATATGCATACTCACCGGACGCAACTCTGCTCTTCTGTTGCTGAGTTCGGCACTGGATAATGACATAGGGATCCATGTTACCTACAACCACAGCCACATTAGAGAAAAATTAAATCAAATATCCAACTGAACATACACTAGAACAAATAATTTGGGGGAAATAGTTGCCACACCTTTTTAAGTTTCACCTATGCTAATTTTTCTAGCTTTGTCCACACATTCGCTAGAATTAACTCTGAGAACAAAACAGAGTTGCGCTCTGTCTACCACTATAAACCCACGCAGGTGAATTCAAGAAAGTAAAAATAAAAAGTACATTCTAGAAACATAGTTGGTCAAATATTTCCCAACTGAAAGCTTCAAGGTGATGATTATTCGAACTATAACCCTCAGATGATGCATCTTAATCCATTTTCTCATGAAAACCTAATCCCTCAATTAAGGAGTCTCATCCTCCTCTTTTGGATCTAAAACTTCTTCCTCATAGCCTATAAAATGACTAGAGGGTAGAGGGATTGAGGAGGTTAGAACTTAGAGAAGATAAACTTATGATGTTAGTTTGAGATTACAAAGCTTGTCATATAAGGAGGAGATTGAAGGCATTTGGGAGGGACCTCATGGAATTAAGGTGAAGGTTGTAAGGCTCCTATTTATCATTGATAAATACAAATTAACACTTTCTCCCATTGATTTGTCTTATTGGAAGGACGAATGGTTTATAATTGTTTGTAATGTTTATTAAGGCAAATTCAATTCCTATTTTCCTTAATCATTAGGCTAAGTTTTGTTTGGATTATTATATCGCATGTGCTTTTGATCCTTTTATGGTCTATGATTGTGGATATTATCAGTCATTAAGGAGATGCATCAAATCACAATAAGGGATCTCCATCGATCATTTCATGACATAGGTAAGAGGATTATCCATTAGCCTTAATTCTTATCATTCAAACAAGTCCAACTTAGGGAAAGAGTTAGTTCAATTGTCTTTCTTGTTTCTAGTTTCTATCAAGGATCTAGGGAGGTCACTCTTGTCCAAAAGAGGGATTTTTCTGGTGTAACAACTGTAGCAATTTTTAGTATTTTCTATGCCTGTGACTGAGGATGTCTTCGAGAGTGTCTATTTCCATAGGAGATTAGTTTGACTCACAATTATTCGAGCTAAGACTTATCATTTAGAAGTTTCAATGACTTCTCATCATCATGAGTGTCTACATTCATCCTTTTGGGACCTCTCTTCTTCCTATTTATACTAGACCATTTGAGAGGGTCAGGCTAGTTTTGGAGAGCCTGATTCTTGATGAGATAGTGATTTCAATTCTATGCTATTATCTTATTGCTAGAGAGAGAGTTTGTGAGGTTCTTGTTTCTTGAGTATTTCTCTTCATGCTCATTTCCTTCTTATAGTGAAGAGACTCTATCAGATTGTGGAGAGGAGGATTTTAGGTGAAGGCATATGGTTGTAATGTTATTTTTTCATGATTAATAGAAACATATGTTCCTTCCATGTATCTGTTTGTATTCAGCATGCTTTATAGTTGTTTCTATGACATTTCAATCTAATGATCTTTAGAGGAAGGTAACTTGTTGTCTTCATTTGTTTTTGGCTATGTGTAGGGATCAATATTAGGCATGGACAAGGTAGATCGCTCAAGTGGAGCACAGTAATATGCGTCAGACCCAAAATCATTCGCCAATATACGAGGAGGTCAAGTGCACACATATTTCCTTGTAGTATATAGAAATGACTACTTAATGCACATTTGATCATTTGGGTGAAGACACTATAGTATCTCTATTGGTCCTTCATTTTTTTGTCTGGTGATATGATTTTGACATGAGATGATGAAGCATGTTAGGGTCCTATAATAATAGGATTCATAATTTTGAATTGGCTATAGTTAGTCCTAAAAGAATAATCAAAGGACAAAAAGAAAGAAAAAAGTCAAAAAAAGTGAAAAATATGAACCCCAAAAAGAGATAAAATAGATCATGAAAGTGTGCAAATTCAAATGCCACTCCTTTTTCTTTACGTTGTAAAATAAGATTGTGTGCAGCTTGTCAAAAATTCCAAAATCCATGATGGTAAAATAGCTTAATATTGAGTCATTCATGCTTTAAATTTCATGTTGATAAATAGAGAATAAATATCTAGCCAAACTGTTTAACCTTGGCAGATTAGTAGTTAGGTAGAGAATAAGAATGAGCTCATTAGTTTAATCTAAGCCATTTGAAGTTATAAGGTTAGAATTAGATAGTTTTCTTGTTAAAAGAAAAAGGAATAAATGGCCAGGAAGCTCAAATGCACCCATTAAAATGAAGAAAAAATGTTAGGGTAAATAAAGGGTAGGTAGAAGAATTGTGGCAAATGCACAAGTTTACTAAGTCAAAAGCACATTTATCATTTCTTAATCCTATGTTTCATGTGTAGGGGGAACTGTGAGAAAGAAAGGATATTCACCAAGTTTGTTTACTAATTTCCCCTCATTCACTACACCCCCACATTCTTATTGGCTAATTTCCCCCATTATCCCTTCATTACTTTTAAAATACCCTTTTCCCCTCATTTTGACCTTTACCCCTTGGTTTCACACATTCCCCTATATATTACCCTTCAAAAAATCATTCCCCTTCCCAAAACCCTATTCCCTAGTGTGAAACCCATTCCCCATTTACAAATTGATGAAAATAATACTGAGAGGGGGGGGGGGGGGGTATTATCTAGTCCTTTTAACAATTCTTCCTTATTTATACTTTGAATTATTTTTGCATATCAGTACCATAAAACAATGAGCATGAAAAAGAAAAACAGACAGTCACATCAAAGAACACCAGATATAAGGTGGAAACCCAATGTGGGTGAAAACCACCTGCTGCAATATGTCTCTATCTTCTTTCAAATTAGAAACTCCTTTTAAATGGTCTTGTACTGGTGCAGTCCTTTACCAGTACGCAGGATGCAACCTGCAGAGAGCTACAACTCTCTCTCATTTTCCAGTCTCTTCTGGAAGGGAGCTACAACCCCCTACTTCTTTTCAAGGACCACTTTTCATAAATTTTCAAACTGGATCCATATACATCAAACGATCATCAAGTACATGTAAATTACATAGTCAGCTGCAGTAACCAGATCAACAGTAACAGAACTAAACCCAGAACACCTTTTCAACAGAAAAATCCAGTCAACAAAAGATCTTAAGACAGATACGCAGTTTTCCTTTCACTGGCCTGCGTCGCCACACACCTCACCCTCTGCTTCTTTGCGTATACCTGCAGAGTTCCTTTCTGCTGGACTATGTGACCACGCACTTCTTCTTCTACTGCGTTGCGTACAGTACACACCCAAATGCACTATCGCGCCGCGTACTGCCCCAGTAGGCACACACCCAGAAAGACTATCGCGTCACGTACGTTTACTGTGCGTATGCACCTAAACCACTGTCGCTCTGCGTACCTACGCACTGCGCCTTCGTCGCCTCTGCGTACCCACGCACTGCACCTTCGTCGCCTCTGCGTACCCACGCACTACACCTTCGTCGCCTCTGCGTACCCATGCACTGCACCTTCGTCGCCTTTGTGTACCTCTGATTAGGGCCGAAATACAGTCAGATGCTCAGATCTGATCTTGCGCTCAAGAGATCACCCTTCACAGATTCGCTTTCAACTTCTCTTTTATAGATCAAGCTTTTAAACCGAGAACCCAAAATTTCAGATCTTAAGATATTCCATTTCAAAAGATGCCCAAGCCAAATGATCTCCTTTGCTTTATATAGGCAAGTTCTTCCTCAAATCATGGATCAATACCATGGGCCAAAACCATAATAACACAATACCGTCAGCTAAATACCATAAGAAACCCCACGTGTGCGCGCTTCAGTACCTTGAAGTGTGTGCACTGGGGTATGCACCTCCTGAACGGCTGACCTGCGTGTCTGGCCGCGGTCCCTGCATGGCATACCTATGGGTACACATCTTCTGAACTGTTCTCCTGCGTACTTCTTAATTTTCATCATATTGAGAGCCTTGCCATGGCTGTTGCCATCAAGTACAACATCTGTAACATATAACCTCACCAGAAACATAATGCCAACAATCTCCCCCTTTGGACTTGATGGCAACCTCAAAAACTTTAGCAACATTCTCCCCCTTTGACATCAAGGGAAAAGGGTTATGCTCCCCCTGAATATGAACCAGATCTGCAAAGAAGAACCATAATCCACCAAACACCATAAATGACCATGAAAGAGATAGAGACATATTGCAGCAATA
Organism: Pinus taeda; assembly: GCA_000404065.3. Taxonomy (NCBI): domain Eukaryota; kingdom Viridiplantae; phylum Streptophyta; class Pinopsida; order Pinales; family Pinaceae; genus Pinus; species Pinus taeda. Next base: position 19,852 of record APFE030098111.1, read on the forward strand.
TTCAGACCAACTTCCATGATCTCCTTTCTGTACGTCCTCCATAATGCCAACAATGCATTATGTGCTCCCCCTGAACCTGTGCCTTTCAACCAATCCGCAAACCAGCAAATGTACACATATACCCCAAATGAACCTTGCGTACAACCATCCATCAAAAGAGATTCAACAAGATGATGCATCAACAACCCCCAGTTTTTGCCTGAGGTATTCAAAGGTCTCCCTGGGCAATGGTTTGGTGAGAATATCAGCAACTTGTTCCTTAGAAGGAACATACTCCAACTTGACCTTTTGTTCAAGAACTTGTTCCCGAAGAAAATGATACTTGATCAGTATATGCTTGGTCTTTGAATGCATGACTGGATTCTTTGAAATGCTGATTGCACTTGTGTTATCACATAAGATGGAAATAGGTGGTGTACAAGTGATTTGAAAATCCTGCAAGGTTTGCATCATCCAAAAGAGTTGAGTGCAGCAAGATGCAGCAACAACATATTCTGCTTTAGCTGTAGACAAGGCAATCGAACTCGTTTCTTGCTGAACCAAGATACTAATCTAGAACCCATAAAGAACGCACCACCACTTGTGCTCTTCCTGTCATCCACGCTTTTGGCCCAATCTGCATCTGTATAAGCATGAAGTGT
>APFE030098112.1:0-13792 GCA_000404065.3 Pinus taeda
TGCAAAGGGTTGTGGTGGCCAACCCTTCATCAGGATTCAAAAGCATATTGTAAGGCATGTGATGTATGTCAAAGAACAGGCAGGCCGTCGCGGAGGGATGAAATGCATTTGAATACACAAGTGACATTGAAACCTTTCAAGAAGTGGGCAATAGATTTTGTAGGACCCATTCAACCACAAGGGAAGATAGGGGCGAGGTACATTATCACTACGGTGGAGTATTTGACTCGTTGGGTAGAAGTGCAGCCGGTCAAGGATTTGACGAGCACGACAACCACGATGTTCCTATTTGAGCATGTACTGACATGATTTGGATGTCCAAGGATCTTGATGAGTGATCATGGTACACACTTCTTGAATGAGACAATCAACACACTAACAGAGGAATTTCAGGTATATCACCAAAAGAGCACACCTTATTACCCACAGGCTAATGGGACAGTGGAGTTGTTCAACAAAGTGCTTGAAAATGCACTCACCAAGGTTTGTAATGCTCAGCGAAGTGATTGGGACCTACGCATATCTGCAGTATTGTGGGCTTATCGAACAACATGCCAAAAGCTAACGGGACAAACCCCTTTTAGGCTTGTCTATGGAGTGGAAGCCATAATGCTTATGGAATACATCATGCCTAGTCTGCGCATAGCAATGCTCATAGGTATGATAGATTGTGGATCCCTGAAAGAGAGGCTCGCATCGCTGGATGAGCTCGAAGAAGAAAGCTTTTTAGCTGGGTTTCACCAACAGGTCCAAAAGTAGCGTGAAAAGAAATGGCATGATCGACACATAAAGATGTGCACACTTAAGGTAAATGATCTAGTTTTTTTGTATGATAGTAAGCTTGATAAATTCCCCAGAAAATTCAGGATGCACTTGTGAGGGCCTTATGTTATTAAGAAGATTACCGACGGAGGAGCGGTATAGTTGGTCAAGTTAAATGGAGAATCCTTCCCAGTTAAGGTGAATGGTAGTCACTTGAAGCCATAAACTAGTGGCTTGACCATGTTACTAAATGAAAGTAGCATAGTCTTAGTGCTCTAGGCAGCTGAAAGGAAGAGCGGGACCATAAACTACACTGCTCGAGTTGGAGAGCTGCGATTTCAGGACTATGCGAACTAGGGAAGTGTCATAGGGTCCGCAACAACGTGAAGGCAGTTGCACTACTCGTGGAAATAACACGCAGGTCTGTCGGAAAGTAATCGTAAAGTCATTGTTCACAATTTGATGGTCAGATTGTGACCAAATGGAGCAAGCGACATGCACTTAAGGCAAAATTTATGGATTAGATTCTTGAAAATATGCCTCCAATCTAGCATTAATGGGCCAAATGTGGGGGGAGCAGTCGGATTTGAATTCAAAAGGCCATATAAATTACAAGTGGTTGTCCAACAAAAAACACTTGGAATTTTGAAAATTCAGTTGTCGCGCTATTAGGTGTGTATGGACTGTGCGAATTTTGAGGCTTTGAGAGCAAGTTCAGCATTTGAGATATTGCTGAAGGAGACGTAGGACCTCCTAAATAGAATGATGTTGACATCGACGGAAGCCATGGACACAGAAGTGATGACAGCCGAGGAAGTCGCACAGGAAATTGAGGTAGTAGAAGCTGCCTAAGAGAGTTCTAAAGTGGTAGTCGAACTCCCTAAATCACCCATGACACCAAGACCAAAGAAGGATAAGTAGACTATGCTACTAGTACTCATCTCCCCAAGAAACCCACAGAGGACCAAGATCAATTTGCAGGAAGAGGGGAAGGCCATTAATCTGGAGGTAGACAAGGAAGAATATGAATAAATCCTAGCGGATGAGGAGGATTTGCAAATCGAAGTTGAAACCCAGGGTGCGGATCCTATTACCAAGTTACCAGAATATGTTCCTTCGCGCAAGGGAAAAGCCAAGGTGCCAAAGGATATAGACAAGAGCAAGAGCTCCCTACAAACTCTGTTGCTCCTGGATGACATTATTTTTGAGGGGCCACACTTAGGGTGGGTTCTTGTACTAAAGTTCGAAGATTGAGACCTCGCAAATCATGAGAAATTCCCGAATTTAGTGAATGAGCAGCTAATGCGTTGACTGATTGACATGACTGCTTGAATGATTGAATTAGAGCCGCGGGCATGGCTTAAGGGTGTAGAGAAATCTGGGCTACTCAACCTACTCTACGTACCACATTACCACTACGCCCCAGTGACCGTCTTCGTCATCAAGTATCTGCTCTGCTTGGTGCATGATGGGTGTTTGTGGTTGGAGGAGCCCATTCCCATCACATACCACTTGATCCATCAGATCACATGACTACCTTACTCAAGGGAGGATCCAACCAATATATCAGAAGGAAAAGGTGGTGAGTTGGCTCTCGCAGAAGCTATGAAGAATAAATTCAAGTTGGAGAAGAAGAAGTAGGGATATGCCATCTCCAACATTATCAACCCTGCAGTCAAGGTAGCAACGCAAATATTATAAGGGAAGGTGATGCGTAAGTGCTATGCGGATGAGGTGCTAGCACCTATGATTGCACTAGTAGCCCAATGCATTGAAGGAGTCCAGTTCAATTGGGAAAATTATCTATGCGGCGAGTTCCTTGCGAATTGTCATGAGGCACAAGAGTAGGGAAAGACATTCCACTACATGTGGCTCTTGTTGTCGGTTGTACTGATGGCGTGGGAGCTGCTAGAAGATAGCCAATTCCCTTCGGTCACGGTGGACCCTCCAGAGGCAGCAAAGTATGCTCCGTTGTGGGTGGCCAAGGATGCACAGTGCATAAAAGAAAGCAATATCTTTTGGATCTTGATGGAGATGAGTATCCGGATGGGGATCAATCGGAAGCTATGGTTGTTGCCCATAGTATATGCTAGTTTCAGAGCTTCGCAGAGTTCAAAGTGGATTTATACCATGTCTTTATCAGGGTGCGGAAGGACCCCACAAAGACATGGCATAGCTTACCTTATCTATAAATAGATGATGTTATCTTTGTAGTACTTGAGTCTTGGCTGCTGGAGTGGAGCACTACAACAGGCTCCGCGGTGGAAACAGACAAGTCCGCCATGCAACGTAAGAAGGAAGAAGTAAAGCTCAGAATGGCACAGCTGGCTGAGAGGCACAGAAAAGAGGAAGTGAAGGCTAAGACCCAGGTAGTGGTAGTGCCACGAAATTGGTAGAACAACAAGAGACAGGAGGAGAAGAGCGCAAATGACAAAAGTCACCTTCACCCGGGGCTGAGGTAGAAATGGAGGATGCAATAGAACAAGGTGGCATGGACCCGCATACGATGTCCACCCAACTCAAGTGTCAACGACCGCAAGAGAAGGAAGTTTCACGGAAGAAAACCAAGGCTTCAAAGACATCCTTGGACCCAATCACCCTCATTGAGGGGGATTTGCACGATATTGGAGAAACGGTGATGGATGAAACCATGGAGGCCCTCCAACAGTTCAAAGAGCATCATCAATTAGTATTAGAGGCTCTTTGAATAGAGTTGTAGGAGTTGCAGGCTCACACTCCATAGGCTGACACAGTGTCCACCAGCCTCATGATCGGCACTTCAGCTGCCATAAAGATGTTGCGCACAAGGGTGACCAACATGAAACTATTACCAGATGGGGCACTTACTATAGAAAACAAGGTTGATAGGCCACAGTAAGCAGCCTGAAAGGGGTGGGATTGAATATGGCCACGCTCCCTTGAGAGATGCTCCACCTCTTGCAGGATGGAGTCACCGTGGAACTTAGGGCCCAAGAGAGTTGTGCTCTGCAGGTAATGAGCAAGCAACACATCAATATCGATAAGTTGGGCCTGCAGCACAATGAGGCAGTGGAATAGAATAAGAAAATCATGCAAATAGTGGAGGAAGCCTGCTTAATGGTCTCGGAGTTGGACATTCAAGCAGAAGAACCGGTTGAGGCGCACATACGCAAGTTGGCCATAGGGGTGCGTGACGCTCAGATTGAGATGGCTAGTATTTAGCTGGAGTTGAACCTGCAGATCATAGAATTATGGTTGAGGGCTTAGCCTTCAACTCCGCCAAAAGTCAAGGAACATTGTGCCACCGTTGTTACAACAACAATAGCAGCGGTCAATAGTGTAGTACCATACTACACATGACTTTTTGAATAGTCATTCGAGGTCCTAACCACCTTGCAGGAGGACCCGAATGTAGAGCGTCTGGAGACAGAGGTGTGCGAGCTACAAAAAATATATGACAAGGTCAAAGGGACCGTGTAAACGATTTCCCTTACACAAAGGCTCACACAGATACAGGAGGCAAAGGTGCTTAAGGAACAGGTGGATGCCGCTCAGCACAAAGAAGCAGTCCGAAAAGCACGCCTATAGCCATGGATAGACGAGGCATATATGATCACAACTTCCATTGAAGGAAAGCTTGCGACACTGTAAGCAACTCAGTAGAAGATTCAAGGTGGCAATTCAATGATAGTCACCAAGCAAATAGTGGAAGAAGTCTAGCAGGTGATTGCTCAGTGCGCTGCCGAGGTTGCAGTCATCCAAATGGAGCTGGGAGGTCTTTGTGCTAAGATTTTCGCGCCTGTAGAGTGACTCGAGGGCGAGTCAAGATGCTTGTGTTGGGGGCCTGTTGGGCGCAGGATCCCCCAAGGGTAGTTTTGGGGCTAAAAGCCCATATTTTGGTCCAATTTTGTAATCCAAGTGTAGAACTCCACATTTTGTAGTCGCAGAGTGTGTAAGTGTTAAAGAGTCATAGGGTTGTTTGCCCTTATTTTGGAAATGTAATGTGGGCTATAAAAGATCTACCCATGGTCTGCAAACCATGGGATTGTATAAATAGAGATAAGATCTAAGTAGTTTGATAGCAAGAATAGAAGATAGACACACGAAGATATGATGTAGGAAAGATAGCTCTGAGGTAGAAGTCTAAGTTTGGGCCATAGCATAGGTAGAGGCTCTATAGTTGAGCGTGTAGAGGCCTAGGGCAGAAGTCCGTAACTGAGTGCACGAACCCCTGCAGCTAAGTGCACAGGGTGGGTTGACTCTGTAATCATCCAAAATTATCAATAAAGAGAAGTATTCTACAATTTCTGCATCTTTATTTCTTGTTTATGCATCTTGTTATGTTGGGTATGAATTTCACTTATAATGCTTATATGATACGTGAATGTATGTAAATATGTTGGTTAAGTGAACGCAAGTAAGAACATCCATTTACGTGAAGCTAACTAAGCTTAGTTAGTAAGATAAGTAAGACACTTAGCATAGTTTGGGAGATACCACAGTTCACTACCCTAATAGTGTGAAAGTCCCTGAGCCGCAGGTTAGGGCTACGTGAAAGCCAATTATACCCTTTCGCGAAGGTATTGAAGGGTGGAATAGAGGGCTAAGTAACCTGCCTGAAGGCATGTATAGCTGGAATAAATCAACATCACAACCATATTTGGGCGTGGAAATTTAGTTCCAGCATCCCCCCATACTACTTCGAGTGAGACTTTAGTCCGCACTCTGCGGGTTGATGTCGAAAGGGCTAGTAGTGTAGGGATTTTTTTGGCTAACTAACACTGAACCTAGGTTAGGCCCCCTCAAGCCAACATGATCCAATACCAGATAAAAACCAATCATTAGAAACAAGGGAAGAGGGAGGAAGAGTACTTGAAAAGGATTCATTGCCCCTTGATCTCGATCTGGTGACTGGTGCCTCGGTGGTCTTGGAGTTCGTCTGAAGTGTCACCGCCACTGTATCACTTCGACCTAACAAAGTTTCCCCAAAGAGAACCACTGGTGAATATTCCTCCTCTGCGCTTATTTGGGTGCTCATAGATACAAACGATTGCGGGGGTTCCGTCTGTTTCCCTATTATCAAAGGATAATCTTTGTACAAATGACTGACCTCATGGCACCGCCTACATAGGAAAGGAAAGCCCTCATAGTCCAAAATCTGCCACCTAATAATCTCTCCTATCTAAAGTTGGTAGCTCTCCACCAAACCCTCTTGGGTATCCAAGTGTACCAGAATTTTAGCAATTGCTAGGCATCTAGTTTCTTGATATGATCTGACATGGTCAAAATATACACCCAAGTCCTTCCCAATGAACCTAAACATTTCTTTTGCCCGGAATTGCAGAGGGAGTCTAGGGATACACACCCAAATTAGCCCTGCCCCCATGTTTTCCTTCTCTAGGTCAAAGAGTGGTGACCATCTCTTAAGGAGGACTATCATCATCTCTATATGACAGTAACGAGTCAAGACCCAATTTACAGATTTCAACTAAGGGAAAATGAGAGAAAACCAACCCTTGTACATGGTGAGCATTGTAGGGAGATGCTCCATCAGATGACCCCAGATCTCTGATGTCAACCTTTTTAATCATTCCAGAGTTTAATTTCAGCCACAGACCCTGCCCACCAGAACAATACTCTCAATAAGCGCCGCTTGGGTCATATTGATGCCTTCCCCAAAAACTAGAAGCCTTCCTTGCTCCCGAACATTTGAATACTTTGATTTTCCCCCGTAACTCATTTGACAAGCAAGCTTATGGGTTGTTGTTCTCCCTTCACTTGGAGGCTGTCATCAGAGTCAAAGGCTATGTTATCGTCCGACCCTAGATCCTACCGGGTGATGCTGTCAAGAAATCCTGAAGTGCAAGTGATGGATGCGGAAGCTGGAGGTAGGAAATATTCGGTTGATACCCCCTATGCGTGAAAAGATTATTCTGAAGCCCCCTTCTTGTCAATGGCCAATCCACTCACCCCATCCATGACCACCCCCGTGCATCCCAGTACATTTTCATTACCCTGCTAATCCTATTCCTAAGACAACAACTCAGAAGGCGACGAAATGTTTAGAAAAGGTGTTCCAGAACCCTCTCCCAAGTTTAGAAAGCCTTCAGACACTGTGACAACCGGTTGTGAAAACCATAACCCCTGTATGGTAACATCTATATCTTCCATTATCGAGGAGAAAGGGGCTACCTGTGCATTTGGCAGCGAGTTTGGTTCCAATGTATTCCTACCATGCGATAAGTGTTTGTCTTCAACCGAGATTTGTGATGGGTCCATGGTGTCAGAAGAGTAGTCTAGGAGTTCCTCATCCATGCATAAAAAACTCGGTTTGAGCAACTTAGGTAAAATGTTATGACTATGCAAGTCAAATGCCCCCCGAAAGGCGCTGACCCCAAAAGTTTTCCGCAAAAAACTCCAAGATAGTCGTTCACCAGTTAAGTCAATGAACCCCTGGGAAAACCACTGATGGCACAGGAGCCTCAGTACTGTTCCAAAACACTGCCAGTTGTGATAAACCAGGGAAAAACCTATGGAGCTAATAAAAAAAATTTTAGAAACCCTTACAGAGCAGGTACTGATGCAAGAAAACAGTCACAGGTTAGCCACTTGTATCCCACAAAAAATAAAACATCGTCATAAACTTTTGATGCGCAAAAACAGGTCACGGGGATAACACTTGCATTACCACGGAAACCACCAGCAAACCTTGTTACCTGCGACAAACCCTAGCCCTTCCATTTGTAGTTACATGTTGTACTCAATTTCCTCATAAATTTAATTTTATCAACAAAATTAATATAGTTAGATTTTCTAATTATGATCAACCATCTTAAAATTTGAGTTTTATTAAGAAAATTAAAAAAATAATATTAGAAGTACAATTGCATTATATGTGTGTGTGTGTGTGTGTGTGTGTGTGTGTGTGTGTGTGTGTGTGAGTAGACAAACATATCAAGGTTTTGGAGGGAGGATAGTTCAGTATCATTGGCTCAAGATTAGCATAGCAAGTGGGAATAGGTGAGAGGGTTCGAACAGGGATTGATCCTTGGTCAGGATGTGGTGTACAACATATTCTTCCACCTGAATTAGTGACTTTTTTGGCAGAATAAGGAAAGCGGACTTTGAATCAGGTTGATTATAAGGATCATCCATTTGGGTTCAACGATGGTTATTAACAAAGGCTCTGAACTTACCTTCCTATTGGCACCAAACGTGGAATGATTACACCGACGTTTTGTTAATCTCTCATGTTAGGATTCATGACATAGAAGATGATATTATTTGGATTGGGGAAATATTGCCCAAAAGAAGGATATCTTATATTTTCGCTGAAAAAGAACCTGAGGTCATGGTATGGTAGTAGAATCGATTATGGAAATTGAGAAGCCCAACAAAAACAATATCTTTTATGGTGTCTGTTGGAGAACGAAATTCCAACAAGAGAAAACCTTAAAAAGAGATCATTCCATGGTCCACCTTGGTGTGCTTTGTGTAATTATACAAAGGAAAGAATAGATCATATGTTTATTTCTTGTCCTCATGTTACACGGATATGGAATTTGGTATATCAAGCTTTTGATATTCTGGCAGGGAGAAAATGTCAATGAAGCCTAGAATACTTGGTGGAATGAGGCCCATCTAATTAAACAATGGAATATTCCACTCCTAATTTTTTGGGGAATATGGATTGGGAGGAACAAAAAAAAAAAATCAAAGTTTTGAATTTCATCTAGAACAAATTGGGGCTCACGTGGTTGTAAGTTATAATATTCTCCCTAACGAAGAACAAATAAGTAGAACATGAACTATTATTTTTGAATCCATTGATCATTTAAAGCCTTGGTCATATTTTGATGGGTCGACACAAAATGGTAGATGTGGTGGTGGTGCAATACTATATTTACACAATAACCATTTCTTCAAATTAAAGTTGGGATTGGGTAATGGAACTAATAATTTTGCGGAACTCATCAGCGTTAAAATACCTCTTCTATTTTTAGCTGGAAAATGATACCGTCAACTTCAGGTGTTTAGCGATTCTACAATAGTTATTGATTGGTTTAATCAATAGACTACATGTTAGATGCACACACTAAGGAATATAATGGGTGAGGTTATTATGATAAAAGCATAGTTTGATCACATTGCATGTCATGGTTATTATGATAAAAGGACAGTCTGATTACATTGCATGTCACCATATTTACAGGGAAAGGAACACACTTTCCATCCGTCTTTCCAAGGAGGGCTCGCAACAAGATCGTGGGATGTGGAGGATAACCATTCATAATGGACCCAAGAACTATCAGTACTATCATCGTCCTTTTGTTGATTACTATAGACATATGCAATTCATGAGTGACATATATTTTGCACCTACATTAGTTTTCTGGACACATCTCCATTACTAGTTTTGATGCTTTTTATAGGTAATTGCATGATATTATATAGGACAACATTATGATAATTTTGTTTTATTTTATTTTATTATTTTTTTTTATATTGATGGACTATTTTAAATAAGTATGTTTTTAGAATAGTGTATGAACTCTTTATAATGATGATTATTGCATGATAAACGGTCACATTTTTAGATATGCTCCATTACCAGTTTTGATGCTTTTTGCTAGGCAATTGCATGATATTATATAGGACAACATTATGATAAAATGCTTTTATACTGATGGAATATTTTAGATAAGTATGTTTTTAGAATAGTGTATGAAGTCTTTATAATGATGATTATTGCATGATCAACGGTCACATTTTTGGATAAGCTATAATAACATCTACGACATGTAATTTTCACTAATATTAATGAAAAATATGATTTTTCCTTTGGGAAAAAATTCATGTGATTTTCATATTAAAAATATATATATCCTACTTTTAAAATATAATTATTTTAATAGACATTTGAAACTTTTTTTCAAAGGAAAAATATATTTTTGATATTTCATAGGAAATCAAAAAGTACAATCTATTGATTGTATAGTAGTACACTTCATAACTTAACAAAAATTGGTCTAATAATAAAATCTCAAATACATCCTATACCTTAACCATATCTCGAAACTTAACTCTATTTGAATAGGATCAAACAAATTCAAGGACAAAAAAGACAACACATTACTGTTAGACACCTCTGAGATGAAAACTAAACTAGCATCTCATAATAAAGCTTCCTTGGATAACATATATGTCATAGTAGTTTGTCTCTACATATAAAGAACTTGCACATCATCATATTGCTTCTTTAGCTGGGGGATTTTCCTTTGCCACGATTCTAAATAAAGAATCCTTAAATCAGGTCCTCCATTGAACCAATCCACAAGAACTTTTGAATCCCCATAAAATTTGAATACTTTTACCTCCTTCCAAAAGACAATCCTCATAGCACACCAGAAGACAATCCTCATAGCACATCAAATAGAGAGGAATTGAGTTGTAAATTTTGTACCTTGATCAATACTTAATTTACATTTAATCATCAAATTGTAGGGAAAAAAATAACTATAACTACCACAAACATCCCTATAACTAGCTCCACCACACAAACTCCGTACCATGCTAATATACAACTCCACATTTAAAACTAAAATTTGTTATAATATTTCCCATATTTTATAATGATAAAATATGCATATAAAACTATTAAAACTAAATTAGGTTACAATATTTACAATAATTTATATTAAACATTTTATAATAATAATATACATGGTATATAAAATTATTAAAAGAACATGTTCAGTCAACAGAAATTATTGTTCATAATATCATAATATCATGTCCTTTGACTTCAAGTTCACTTCAAATTTAACATTGTAGTTTACGATGTTTTTTTTTAAATTACTGATCTTTGAATACTCTCTTCCCTTTATGGTTAGTCAACATAACTCAAATCTCATAATATCATGTCCTTTGACTTCAAATTTATCATTGCAGTATGCTATGTTTTCTGAAATCACTATGGTCACGTTATTTGTTCATCTTTGAATAATCTCTTCTTTTTACGTATAAGCAAACATTGGCAAACTTTGAGTAAGGTTTGGTTTCGTCTTTTGTATTTTTTTTAATAATTATAAATCTGATTTTCTTTTATGTTATTCATATATATATTATTGTAAATAAAATATAAATATATTATTAAAATAAAAACTAATTAACTTTATGTTATAAAAATAATAATTTAATAATTTAAACATTTAAATAAAATAAATAAAAATCATTAATATATTATAAATTTATAAAAAATCAGTATAGATCTATCTTAATTTTTAGATTATTAAGTGCGGAGAGGAATCAAATCTCCTTAGGTGTAGACATTTTTTTTGAGTGCAAAAGTTTGAGGAAAGGTTTTACACCTTGAAAGAATTGATCCCTCTCATGCTGATAGATTCTAGGTTAGTGGATCTAAGTTGGTTATATTAATATTATATAATATCTATATTTGTATCTATGTCTCTTTCTTATTCCCTCTCTCTATCTCACCCCAAACATACACAATCTCTCTCCATATGTGTCTCTCTCTCCCTCCCTCTTCTTCTCTCTCTCTCTCTCTCTTCCCCTTCTCTCCCTCTCTCTCTTTCCCTTTTCTCACTCTCTCTCTCTCCTTCTCTCTCTCTTCCCTCCCACTCTCCTCTCTCCCTCACTCTCTTTCCCCTCTCTCTCTTCCCTCCCGCTCTCCTTTCTCCCTCACTCTCTCTCTAGCTCTCCATTGTCCCTCCCTATCTCTCTCCACCTTTCCCACTATATGTCTTTTTTCTTCCTTCCCTCTCTCTCCCATCTAACTCCATCTCTCCTTCTCTCTCTTCCTTCCCCTCTCCCCCTTTCTCTCCCACCTCCCTTTATCTCTTCCCCCAATCTCTTCTTCCCTCTCTCCCTCTCTCTCTCTCTCCAACTCTATCACTATCTCCCTCCCTTTCTTCTCTCTTTACCATCCATCTATGTGTCTATGTCTCTTTCTTCCCCTTCTCTCCTATCTCTATCCGCACCTCTTCTCTCTCTTCCCTCCTCTCCTCTCTCCCTCACTCTCTCTCCAACTCTATCTCTTTATGGCTTTGTTCTTTCCTCCCTCTCTTACACCCTCCAAATTCATGTCTCTCCACCCCTCTCTTTCTCTCTCTCCTATCCTTTGTCTCTTCTTTCCTCACTCCCCCTCTCTCTCCTCCCATCACACACTCTCTCTTTCTCTCTCTCCAACCTCCAACTCTATCACTATCTCTGTCCGTCTCTCTCTCTCTCTCGACTCCCCCTCTTTTAAATTAAGATGTATATATGTTGATTCTTTATAATATTATTTATATTATACAAATTTCACATCTTTATCTATAAAAGTATTTTTATTTCAATTTGATTAAAACCTTGATTTAATTTCTATGAGGATATTTTTAATAGTCACGAGGATAGTGGGTTTAGATATGTATCAAAGGTAATTATAACCTTTTTCTTTTAGATTTAATTAAAAAATGGTATAAAATTAAATAAAATTAAAATATTTTGATTATGAAACAAGTTATGGTTTTTGGGCGTGTGGTATTGATTATCCATGATTGGCCCATGGTATTGTAACAAACTATATTTACAAATTAATAATATCCATGGTAAATTGGGGGTGGATATCAATGGTTAATAATCTTGTCATATTGTTATAAAATATTTTGATTGTGAAATAAGTTATGATTTTTGGGCATGTGGTATTAATAAGTCATGGTATTGGTCCATAGTATTGTAAGATAGTCTATTCACAAGTTCATAATATCAATGACAAAGTGGGGGTGAATATTCATGGTTAATAATCTTGTTATATTGTTATAAAATATTTTGACTATTAAATAAGTTATGTTTTCTCGGCATGTGGTATTGATAAGCCATGGTATTTTAACAAAGTCTATTTACAAGTTAATAATATCCATGAAAAAGTGGGGGTGAATATGCATGCTAAGAATCTTGTCATATTGTTATAATATATTTTTATTGTGAAATAAGATATGTTTTTTGGGAATGTGTTATTGATAAGCCATGGTATTATAACAAAGTCTATTTACAAGTTAATAATATCCACAATAAATTGGAGCAGTGGCCAAGGGGAGGGGTTTGATGGTTTGTTTCTCTGTTGGTGACAGGGCTAGGGGTATTTTGGGGGTGTTAGGCCTGAAAGGGGGTGGTATTGGAAGTGGCATTCTGACCTAGGTGGTGGCATTGTGTTGTGGGAGCTCGGTGTTTGTGGAAATGTAGAAATATTCATGTGGTGTGGGTTTTTATTCCTTCTAGTGTGAAAGTGGTGAGGAGTAAGTAAGTTCATGGCCGAAGTAGGGTAGGGACTTGACACATATGTGACAATGCTAGTCCAAGGATTGGGTGTTTCACATAGTGAATTGGAGTGAGTTTGTGGAGGGGTCCTATGGAACTCAAACTGAAAGGAGGTGTTGGTAGACGATGTAGTGCCAGAGAGATTGGGCACACAGGGGTGTCAAACCTCACAACATTGGAGTGATGCATCAAGGTGACCAGAGGGATCCAGGGGGGAGGAGTTGACCAGTATGACAACTCCCCTAACAAGGTCACAAGGGCTTCAGTGACAGAGCAATAACATACCACGTGCATTCATATTGGGGGATAACAATGTAAACTTTGAAACGGGAACCCATACTGTTACCCGTTTTGTAGAGATAGCAAGAAAGTGATTCAATTTCGAAAAGGGGTTATGCAGAATACACATGTGTTTTTTAAAGCTTAGTTTTTGGCACTTTAAATAACCGATACGATTACTCGTTTTGTAGGGGTAGTAAAAACGTGACCCTATTTTCAAAAGTGGTTAAACAGAATACACTTCTTTTTGTTGGGAGCATATTTTTGACATTTTAAATTTTATTATGTATCAAATATAAATATTTGTTTTTAAATATTAGTGATTTTCATGTTGATTTTGAAATGTGTAGATGCAACGTGTGTTGATGCAACATACCCTTTTTTTAGAGGACTTATTTTTCACACTTTAAAATTTATTATCTCCATTTTTTTTTTAAATTATGATTACTTAACG
>APFE030098112.1:15101-27733 GCA_000404065.3 Pinus taeda
ATTTTATTTTATGTTTTCATTATTTTTTTGAAATTTTAATGTTTTTCAAGGTCGTGATAAAATATTTTACGCCATTATTTCAAAATGTTGAAATTTTACCCTTGAAAATTTTTTTGTTATCCCAGCGTCAACACTTTTAGTTTTGAAGTTGTTTTTTGCACAAAATTTACGATTGAAAAAAAAATGTTATGGGAACATCAACACTTGGTTTTGAGGGTGTTTTTTGGACAATTTTTACACAAAAAATTGGTTTTCACCACCATTTTTAAAACATATTGAGAACCCCTAGAAAAAAAAGATGTTATTCCAGCACCAACACTTTTCGTTTTTAGCATTTTTTTTTTAATGTTTTTACGGGGTTTTTTGGCCAGAGTTCTCGTTTTGAGTTTATAGTTCCCGTTTCAAAGTTTACATTGTTGGATATATATTGAGGGAAAAATGACATAATATATTGGAGGATAGATAGATGGTAAATGGTTTTTATATTGACAAATATAAAATATGGAGCTCAAAGTGAATGAAAAAAAATAAAGGGGTATAAAAAATGTTAATAAAAAAATGGATACCTATAATATCTAGTGAAAATAGGGGTTTTTGAATTGAGAAGGTGTATTGGGTTCATATTGGTAACGGGTTAGATAATGTGATTTTTAGAGGTATTTTCCAATATGTAGTCAAATTAAGGGTATTATTTAATATGTCATGAATTCACGTGATATGTCAGAGGTTAATTGAATGAAGTCCTTGTGGGCAGGGTGGACCTTCCTTCCTTGTTCGACTCTTTTGAGGATTAAATACATCAAATTACTCGGATAGTTGAGCAACTGGCACAAGATAGGCATGACGATCATAATGAATTCATAGCTTCCAGGAATTATTTTCAACATAATGAGTGGCACATACTGGACATAACGATTTCTCTCCGGAGTAGACAAAAGGAGATTCAGGATGGGTAAGATCACTTGGAGGGTCATCTAGCTCACATAGAGGCACATGTTCACGAGGTATTCCATTAGCCTCTGCCACCAAGTGACGATCTGATTACTAAAGATACAAGGAATGTTGATGCTTTTGGATTTGTTTATGTATTTTGGGTCAATTCTGTCTAAATCAGCTATAGCAGTCCACCTAGATGTTTACACTCTACCTTCACACACTAACAATCAAAACATCTAGCCACAAAATCTACTACATCCCTCTTTAGATTTGGCCAATAATAAAATATCTTCATTGTTTTCAGTATCTTCTAATAACCTGGGTGACTCGAATATGGTTTTTCATGAAACTCTCTCAAGATCACCTTCTTGAGCTCACTACTATCTGGCACATATATCCTGTTTCTGAATATAACCAATCTATATGCTATAAGGCAATAATCCACATATTGTGCACCTGTACCTTTACCTATACATGTACCTATACTACTACATGTACTTGTACCTATACTACTACCTAATACATGTATATATACTACTACTTGTACATGTACCTGTACCACCACATGTACCTCTACCTATAATAGTACTCGCTTGCAACCTATGCACAATCTCCATATATCTAACATCCTTCTGACCTTCTTGCAAGATCCTATCCTATAAGTCTATCCCATAGGAGCTCATAAATGCTAAGTGATTTACCTGTACCTGCCCGATAAGATCATCTACAACCATGTTATACTTTCCTTTGATGTACTTTATCTCGAAGTCAAAATCACTAATCTTGGCCAACCATCTCGCCTGTTGGGCACCTAAATTTGGTTGGTAAAACAAATAGCTCAAGCCAATGTGATCACTCATAAGTACAAACGTCCTACCAAGAAGATAGTGCTTCCACATCTTTAATGCATGTATGATCACTACTAACTCCAAATCATGTGTTGGGTAGTTTTGCTTGTGCTCGTTCAATTTTTTTGACTCATAGCATACTACTTGTCCATCCTGCATAAGGACTCCACCAAGTCCTCTCTTACAAGCATCTCTACACACTACAAACTTTTTTTCTGGATATGTAATCTTTAACACTGGTGCATGT
This sequence comes from Pinus taeda, assembly GCA_000404065.3. Lineage (NCBI taxonomy): Eukaryota > Viridiplantae > Streptophyta > Pinopsida > Pinales > Pinaceae > Pinus > Pinus taeda. Next base: position 17,133 of record APFE030098112.1, read on the forward strand.
GTCAACAACTGCTTAAGCTGCTCAAAACTAGCCTCACACTCCTTTGTCCATTAAAACATCTCGCCCTTTCTTTGCAATGATGTAATAAGATAAGCAATTTGTGAGAAGTTCTTGGTGCACCTCCTGTAATAGCCTGCCAATACCATGAAATATCTCACCTCATCCACATTCCTAAGAGATACCCACTCCATGATGGCCCTTATCGTTTATGGATGTGCTGCAATGCCCTCCTTGGAGGCAACATGTCCAAAGTAATGTACCTCCATCTGAAAGAAATTTCATTTGTTGAGATTAGCATACAAATGATGCTCTCTCAACAATATTAACATTGTTTCCAAATTCTCAACATTCTCTTCCTCATTTTTAGAATATACCAATATGTCATCAGTGAACACAATAACAAACTTATCCAAATATAGACATAACACAATATTCATCAAGCACATAAAAGTAACTAGAGCATTAGTCAAACCAAATGGAACTATGACAAACTCATAATGCCCATACCTAGTTATAAATGTGGTCTTGTAGATGTCCTCTTCTTTGATGCATACTTGGTGGTATTCGGATCTTAGATCAATCTTCAAGAACACTGCTACTCCCTTTAACTGCTCGAACAAGTCATCAATCCTTGATAATGGATACATGTTCTTGATGGTCACTTTGTTCAACTACCTATAGTCAGTGCATAATCTGAGAGTACCATATTTTTTCTTTACCAAAGATACCAGTGTGCCCCAAGGTGATACACTTGGTCTAATGTATCCTTTGTCCAACATTTCCTTCAACTGCAACTTCAACTTTACCAACTCAGGTGTGCTCATCCTATAAGGTACTTTTCATGCTAGAGCTAATGCTAGCACTAACTCAATAGAAAAGTATACTGTCATGTGAGGTGGAAACTCTGAAATGTCCTCAGGAAATACATACTTGAACTGTTGTAGAACTGGGTACCTTCTCAAAACATTTGCATTCTCAACTTCCTTATCTTTGTCACTAGAAATATGCATTGCAAATAATGCACACCCTTTTTTGTTACTGCGTTTTTCTTGCATAGTTTTCACCATCCTAACTGATGTGTCTTTCTTCTTTCCTTGTAAGACTTTTGGTTCCCCATTGTCATCAACGCACTCAATGGATTTGTCATAGAAATTTTCCTTAGTTCTATGAAGATACAACCAATCCATGCCCAACAACATACTGTATGATCCCAACAGTAATACATTCAAATCTACTGTGGTAGGCATACCATTCAAATCAAATGCACAAGCTATTATCCAATGAGGAACTCACTTCTTTGTACATGTAGCAAACTGCACTAATTAAGATTCTGCATGCAAGTCCTTACTCAAACCACACTTATCCACTAATTCAGGAGTAACATAGCTATAATTAGATCTAGGGTCAATCAAAATAGAAATAACTTGATCACAAAGCTTACTATCCATCTCAATGATAGATGCCTAATTGTTTTCCTATTTGTTATCTAATATTGCATAAATAAGAGGAACGCTCTAACCAACATCCCCAACAATATGTGCATCGTGTGCATTATATATCTGAGGCCTACCACCCTAATTATGTGGAAAATCTCTCTTAATATGCTCCTTTCCGCATGTCAAAAACTCCAACTGACCAATACTCTCACCTCTATGTTGTTTCCAGTGCTATGACCCATGTCCCTATCTAGCTACATTGAACCTCTTTTTTGTGCCACATTTTCTTTCTCTTCGATATTTTTCAGCTGCCATTTACCTTTACCCTTGTCTTTCCCTTTCCATCCTTTTTGAGATTCATTCTTATGCTTTGACTGTTCCTAACAATGCTTCAATTTCCCAATAACTTCCTTAAGTGATTGAGGCTCATCATACTCAATCCAATCTCTAAATGCTAATGGAAATCCACTAAAACATTGTTGAGATTTAGCCTTCTCATCTTTAAGATATGGTACATACCTCAATATCTCCATAAACTTGGTCATGTGCTCTTCATCTATCAATGATCCCATCTTTAGCACATAAAATTCTTTGGCCTTGCTGTTGTAGTACTTTTTTCACAAGTATTTCTTCCTGAAAATCCTTTTGAACTCATGCCAACTTAAGTCATTTATCCTGATGTCTCTGATCCACTTCACATCTTCCCACTAAATGTTTGGTTTACCTTTCAAGCTGAACATCACTACTTTGGCTTTCTTGTTATTTGTAATTATGCAACTCAAATAATTTTTTCATCCCAAGTATCCAAGCCTCTGCATCTTCTGGCTTCTTCACATCTCCATCAAAAGTATGTGGCTTTGCTTTCTTAAACTCATCTAGAAAGTACCCCCTATCGCTCCTCCTGTAAGGATTATAATGATGACAATCATGATGTCTATTCGAACAAGAACTAAAATAGTACCTATGTCCATCACCTCTCTTACCCAGAGTATCCAACAACCTGCCATCTCTAATAGTGTCATCTCTATCTGAAATGTGACGACCATGAGACCTACTACCATATGCCCAATTAGTTATGTCCTCCTTTACATGGTTGATCTGAAGTGGCCCTTGTTGCTGCAATTCTGACAAACTCTTAAGAAGTATATCATGTACCCCTGCTTGTTTCTCTTGTGCCTATATGATTCTGAAATTATCTAACTAACCTCTAGAGCACTGGGAAATTTTGACTCTGGTAGCTGGCATGATAAATTCCTGAACACTCTCTTGCCTATAGCATGCTGGTGATTAGAGTCGAAACTTCCCAGTGCTATGCTAATGACCAGAATGGAAACCCTAACTTTTTAGCGACCTTCGGATCTGAGACCTTAAACCTTGATACGCCCTTTTCCTTCGCTGATGTACTGAACAAAATCGAATAGAAGAGAAGAAGATGATTGATGTTGTGATGATCAAATGAGCCTCAAATTCACTTGTATTTATAGGCCTCTAGGGGTGTGCAACAAGGTCCACTTGATGTTATTGCCAGCCTATTCAAGTGTCCATGTGGGTGATGCCGACCTAGTCCAATATCCATGAGTCAGTGAATAAATAAGAAACCAACTTCTGCTTGTCCGAATGAGGTGATCTTAGGTTAATTTTAGTCCTATCGGAAAGAGGAACTCAATGTCATATTCATCTCAATCAAATCAGTTGTCCAAAGTGGAATTTGACCATAGGTGAATATTTTTAACACTCCCTCTCAACTAGGGAGAATTCCACCTATAGAACCTGTCCATCGATCAATGTGTCATCCTATTCATCATGTGTACAAATATGCTCAACTCTATCTCCTGAAACATTCTCAAATCTAAAGAATAAGAATCATAGGGAGAAAAACACTACCACCCTCTATCCATTGCGTTATAATCCAGAAATATGTCATCAGGACACTACATGGAAATGTCACCAGGCTACTACTTGGAATATCATGGGGGAGCTAAAACTCAACCCATATCGAGAAATAGGGGATGTAGTGGAACTACTACTCAGCCCATCCTATTTCACATTGATCTTCCCAACAACGTGGTGGAACACTTGCATCATAATCGCCTTGGGTTGTGTTAGCACTCCAGGAAACTCTCCTAGGTTGCAACTCAGAGACGCCTGGTAACATATAATCTTTAATATTGTTCTCAGAACTATTGGAATGGATAATGGTTTGGATCAAGTTAGATGACCATTTCAGCTCTATTCTCAATCAAGGCATGCATGAACACTCTCAACAACATAAGGATTTAAACCACTAATGCTCAATAGTTTATGGATTTAATGGATAGATGGAGAATACTGACTGTACTAGCAGATGCATATATGGCCACATATGAATGGTTAGCTACAGGCAGCAAAGAAGCTTGCAATTCTACATTATTAAAGCAGAGATAAGACGACAATTATCTGGCCTTAGACACAAGGAAACATGAACAAAATTGTTCAAGTGCAAGCATAGAATAGTAAACAAAATGGGGATTGAACATGTAATAGCAAAAAGAGCTTGTATTGCTAGAATAAAGATGAAGAATTTGAAGGAACAAAGTAGTAACAATCTCTAGAAGTTGAACCCTTATTACACTTAGTTTTCTTCCTTTTATAGGCCCTTTACAATGCTCCTGAGCTCTCTAGAAGGTTCAGAGTCTTAATCTATTCAATCTGCCTCGTTAACTGCTTTGATTCCTTGAAGGCAAGCATGGCTTGGTGGTTTTTTCTCCTTCTGACAGAGGAATAACAACTTTCAGATGTTTTAGCTGCTTGTTGCGCTGTCTGGGAGTTCTCCTATGACAGAGAGGCTCCATGATGTCCATTGGTGTGGTTGTTATGTTGTTGAAGCTCCCTAAAAGTTCGGTTTCAGGCTGTACCATGTTATGGCCCTTATAATGTTTTTAACGGTGCATGATTCTATTGTAGCATAACAACGTTGTGTTATAGTGGTCCTATGTTGAAAACAAATGTATATTTTTGTTATAAATAGAAAACACAGTGATCACTAATAAATCTCACCTTCCCTGTCCTTTTTGGACTTTAAAAATCCTCCAAAATGAGCTATATATATCCATTGGGTCTGCCCTTGGGTAGTTATCGCAAGTCGCATTCAGCCCTATTCCTATGTATTTCATTCAATGTGAAAACATTGAAAAATGCATGAAAAATGCGTTGGGTAGACTTCAAATTCCATATATTCTATTTCCCAGACCCTTTTGGGTCTAGGCTTCATCGCTATTGGCACTGCCAGGCTTCCTTTGTATTTTGTTTATACAACGAAAATACATGAAAAATGCATGAAAAACGCATTGGCGTGGACTTGAAATATTATGGAATATTGTTCATAATGTCGATAGGCCTGGCCTTATTGCATCACACATAAGAATATGTGAAGGCCTCGCCCCTTTGGTTTCCCCGATCTGCAATCCGCTGATGCGATTTGGGTCATCAATCTTCATGCGTGATCGACGGTCCTCGTTTAATCGCCGATTGCCATTGCCATATAACCTACACCATAGCTCCTCACTGATACGACCCGCCGATCCGATCATCGGCAATTGCTGATTAGTGGTGGCATGTGCCCGCCTGTAAATTGTCCCCTCAATTTTTCCGATTGCGATTAGCCGCTTAGATCTGGGCCTTTAATCGGCTAGATCTAATGGTTGCTATGCCTCGACTGTTAAAGCCTCCGATATGTGTTTTTTCACTGTTTTTTAGTGTTTTGGGCCTTCGATAGTGATTTTCATCCTTTCCACAGGCTTTCCTCTTGCACTAATTTTGATCATTAGATGGTCTTTGAGCCAAAATTGGAAACGTCAAGGGCATTAATGAATCCATTGGCATGTTTCTTAGCAAATTTGGAGACTTCAAGAGCCTATCATGGATCCATTTGTGGTCCTTTTCTCAGCAAGGCTAACATTGGCTCCTTCTGGGGATGAAATCCTCTCTGTGAGGTTTCAAGGATCTCAAATTAATGCCTTTCCTGTAAAACAAAAATTAAATCTTCGTTCTAGTGTTCCATTGGGCATGGAGTCTTTTTAGCATGAAAAATAAAAAACTGAAAGAAAAACATATTTACAATACCAAGGCTTTTAAGGCCTTTAAATGAAATAGAGTTTCAAGAATTGCCCATTTACTGGGCTACCAAAAGTATCTCCTCCTTCCAGATTGTGCAGGATGAATGTATTGTTGTGCTGAACTTGAGCGATGACAAAAGGACCTATCCAAAAGGAGTCAAACTTGCCATGATTACCTCTCTCTTCCTTAAATGCATCCCATTTAAACACCTGATCACCAACTTGGAACTTGTCCACTTTTGCTTTCCTATTAAAAGTTTCTTTGATTGCCTTCTGATGAGACTTTGATTTCTCAACCAGCTGCTCTCTTATCTGATGTAGTTCCACCAAGTTATTAATTCTTATTACCATATCATTCTCTTCATCTTGTTCCTCTTGTAAGAACTTAGCCACAGGGAGAATGAGTTGGATGGGGAAAACAACATCAGCACAATAAACCAGTTTGAATGGAGAATTCCCTATGGACTTTTTGATGGTAACTTTGTCAGCCCATAGTGAAAATTTCAAATTGGAATCCCAACTCTTTTTGTTGTCCTCTAACAGCTTTTTGATTACCCTTACTAGACTTTTGTTAGATGATTCTGCTAGGCCATTTCCTTGAGGATAATATGAGGTAGAATGCACCACTTGAATGCCCATGGATTCAGTCACATCCATTAATTCTTTTGCCTTGAAAGTTGATGCGTTATCGATGACTAGTATGGTTGGGCAACCGAATCTAGTGAAAATATTCTCATTCAAGAATTTTATGACAACCTGATGATTGGAATTCTTAGTGGGTATAGCCTCAATCCACTTGGTGAAATAATCAGTGGCTACTAAAATCCATTTATGTTGGCCACTGGAATGTGGGTTGATTTCACCTATAAAGTCTAAGCCCCATAGCTGGAAGGGACCTTTGACATGTATTGGCTTCAGGGGCAGAGATTTTAGCTACTGTCTTCCTACAAACCTCTAACACTTGTCACAAGCTTTCACAAAAGAAAACACATCAGAGAACAGAGTAGGCCAATAATATCTAGCCCTCAAGATTTTGTGAGCTGTAGTTTTCTAATAATGATGTCCTCCACAGATGCTAGAATGGAACTGGTATATGACCTCTACAGACTGTCCTTTATCTAGACACCTCAAGAGGATTCCTAATGGGTCTTTCCAATAAAGCAGATTTTTATTAATGTAGAATTTTGCTGATCTGAGTTTAATGGCATGAGCTTGACTTGAGCTAAGCCCTAGAGGGACTTTTAGCTTTTGTGAAAAATGAACTATGCTGTAATACCATTCACATGTGGCTAGATTTTCAGCCAAAGATTGACTCTGCTTTTACTCTTCTGTTGTTCCCTCCGTTTGTTCATTATCTAAATTTAGACCTATGCAATTTGTATCTAACAAGCTACAATTTTCTTCAACCATACGCTTAGCCAAACCATGGCCTTTGACAAGCTTAGTGGGCTTCACCTCTATGTCAAATTCTATGAATTTTGTGATCCACTTTGCCCTCTTTCCATCAATATCTAGCTGAGTTAAGATATCTTTTACTGAGGCTGAAGGTACATATGAAATTACTTCGGAATGCATGATATAAATTTTGAATGCTTTCAAAGATTTTATGAGATCATAAGCTTGTTTTTCAATAAGGTCATACCTTAATTCAGCATCCCTTAGAGTTTTGCTGAAAAAGGCCACGGGGTGCTCTATGCCTTCATCATTTTTCTGCAACATAGCTGCTGCAAGCGTATCATAAGAGGCAAAAGAGAAGATGCAAAACTAATTAGTATAATCTAGGCTGATTGGAGTAGGAGCTTCCATGATAGCTTGCTTGATGGCTTCAAAAGAGCTTCTTGAAGCAGTTGTCCATTTTATTTATGATCCTTTCTTCAGCATGGAAGTGATATTCTTTAGTAGCTTTGTAAAGTTCAGAATGAACCTCCTTACAAAGTTAATCTTACACAGGAAGGATTGGATTTCCTTTTTCACCCTTGGGATGGAAAATGTCTGAATGGCTTGGACCCTTGCTGGATCAATCTTCACACCTTCAGCAAAAACAATATGTCCCAGAAGTTTTCCTTCTTCTAGAGCAAACTATGACTTCTTTGGGTTCACTAAGATTCCAAACTATTTACACTTTAGGAAGACCTTCTTTAAATGTTGTAAATGGTCTTTGTGGCTACTAGAAAAGACTGTTATGTCATCAAGATAAATAAGGACAAACTTGTCCTTCTCTCCCAGAAAGGCTATGCCCATGGCCCTTTGAAAAGTAGCCCCAGCATTCATTAGTCCGAAAGGCATTTTTGAGTACATGAATGTGCCCAAGGAGTAGTGAAGGCAGTCTTTTCTTGATCTTCAGGGTGTATAGCTATTTGATTATAACTTGAAAATCCATCCAAGAAAGACATGACTCTAGCCCCTAAAACTCTTTGCAACAAGTGTTCCATCTTGGGCAGGGGATAGTTATCTTTTTTAGAGCACTTGTTTAGATTTCTGAAGTCAACACAAAGCCTCATTTCTCCATTTTTCTTTCTTACCACCACAAGGTTGGCTATCCACTTTGAATACCTTAAGGGGACTATGATTTTGGCATCCAACAGATTCTTGATTTCTTTCTCAATCAAAGGCAATAAGAGAGGGCTGATAGGTCTTAACTTTTTCTTAAAAGGTATGGTGTTCTTTTCCAATGGGATCTTATGCTGAATGAAGTTTGCATCATAGATTTTAAGATCATTGTATTCCTAGGCAAAAATGTCAATGAATTGCTTCATGAGGTTGCAATACTTGGAATCCTAGGTAGAGGACAAATTGATGGACAGATTTATGTTTTTTGGATGGGTTGGGCTGCCTACATTATGCTTACAGACAACAGACTCATTCTCTATTTTGGTTGGCTTATAGGGTACGTCGTTATGATTGAAGAGCCTCTCTAGAGGCACCAATCCTTTTGGTATGTAATTGTTGGGTAGCTGGATGATGCTTTTTTGGTCGATTTCACTTTTCAACATGGACTGGCTGCATTCTTCCATGGTTTTGTTTTCCTTATCGATGCGTGTTTCAGAAAATTCCCCAACAACTTGCAAAAACCTGTTAATTTCCTCATCGTCTTCAAAAACCCTCCAATATTTGACATTGTCAGGCATAGACAGTTTGTATTTTACTTGAACTTCATATGTTAATTTGGGAGGCAAAGGAGGAATAAACATGCTAGCAAAGACAGCGAGGGAATCAACAAGCTAGTTCTTCATTCTTGAATATAAGAAATGCTGAAATCGTTAAAAGAATCTTTAAGCCTCCATACCTCATCTCTATATGCCTTCAGCCTTGGATGCTTAGCTTGGAAAGTTTTATTTACTTTCTGAATAATGAGGTTTGCATCTCCGAACACTTATAGGCCTTTGATACCCATTTCTTTAGTAGTGCTCAAGCCCAGAATCAAAGCTTCATACTGTGTGATGTTGTTTATGACTTGAAAGGTCAATTTGAAGGATAAATGAATGTATTCCTGTGTTTGGGACATAAGGACTACACCTGCCTTGCAGCGTCTTTAGAGAAACCCCCATCAAAAAACATATCCCAAATCTGTGGGCTTTCTTCCTCTGTGATTTGGCAAACTGGTTTCTTGAGTTGCATGGAGGCCAATTGAGATTCTTCAATATGAAGAATGCATGCTCCAAAATTAGTTTGAACAGCGTAAATGGGATGATTAGTGGGATTCTTCTCATCGCTGATTATATAAGCCAACTACGCCTCTCTATATAATCTCTTGCTCTCACCTCCAAAAACTGGAACAATAGCATAAGACAGGTCATTTTGTAATGATCCGCCTAGTCTCTTGATCCAACCTCTGGAAAGTAACATGCAAAACTTGGGGGGTACATCTCCTACCACAATATCCATCATCATGCTTTTCATGGGCAGTTGAGACAAAGTGATGGCTAGGTCTTTGATTAATCCTAGACATTTCACTTTTCTAGAGTCAAAAGAGAATAGGTCATGATAAGGCTTGGTAATGTCCAGACCCAGCTCAACCATGATAGCCTTCGGCATTAGATTATGGTTGGATCTAGAGTCCAGAAGGCAGTAGTGAAGGATTTTATCATGAATAGTCAAAGAGACATAGAATGATGGGGAGCTGTCTTCACAATTTTCAATCATTGGGATGAGAATAATAGCTGGCTTGTCATCTTGTAGATTTACATGGTCTGTGGAGGCTTGGATGGTTTTAGGCTCAAGGGCCTAAAGGATGGATCTTTTGAAGGACTCATTCTTCACTAGTTCAATCATAGGCATAGTTATTCTTAGCTTCTCCATCTCAGATTGAAAACTGAAAGGAGAAGGAGAATTGTTGAGGCCTCTTACCTCATGAGTTGGAGCTTTGAGGATGATGGGATCAACTTGCAGTTGTTTTTGCTTATTAGCTTGTTTTACTGCAGGGACATTAGCTCTTTGAACAAGATTTTCCTTGGTATTTGAACTCAAATTATATCTTTTCTGATCTATAGTTTGTAGAATAGCTTTACCATCCCATTCTTGGCTGATCTTGTCATTGCATAATGACTTTTCATAGGCAGCTGAGGTAAAAAAGGAAGCAATGCCTTTGTCTTCCAGACAATTGATTTCATCCTCTTCTTCAAACTGCTCTTCTTCCATGACTAAATTTTGGAAAGGAGCCCTCACCCTTTGGTCTTCATTATCATCTTTGTTTCTTTGCAAAATTTGCAACTGCTCATTAGTTCTTCTATATGGATTTGGATTTGGATTTCTAGGAGCAAAGGTATTAGGGGCTCTCTCTTTCCCTAGGTGTTGTTCAACCTTTAATTTGGAGATTTTAGAGGCTAATGACTCTATCATCTTAGTCATTTTATTGATCTTGGGATTTGAGGATGATGAAGACTCGCCCCTTTGTCTTCTCCTATCAGTATTCCCTTTGAGCTTTTCTATAGCCATGATGTTTGATTCTACTTCCAAGGATGCATCCTGCATATTAGCCAAAGTAGCACATTGCCTCTCCCTCAATAGTAGGCAAAAGTCAGAATCGAAAGCACTGGCATAGGTGAGTCTAGCAGAGGTCGTGGTGGGTTTT
>APFE030098113.1:3356-48837 GCA_000404065.3 Pinus taeda
TCAAATACTGACACTAACACACACTACAGGTTCATTCTTTTGCTGGATAGAGTAACCTTCCAGCACAGTTCTAGTTGTTAGAAAGTGAATTATATCTTCAAAATGTCCATCTGTTATGCGCATAGCAAAAAGCTACGCGTCCAGTAGTCCTTCCTCCAAGCTGTTAGGTTCCTACCCTGTCTCAATGCGCAACAGGTGATCAAGTCATGTGTTCAGTCATCTAGGCTTCACAACAACTTCAAAATCATATTCTTGGAAAAATAAAATCCACCAGCATATGCACGCCCCAACACAGGCTTATTGACCAAGTATTTTAGCGCGGATTGATCTGTATACATTTTGAAGTGTCCCCCTAGCAAATAGTGCCGATATTTCCAGAGTGCATACGCCATAGCGAGTTCCTCGCATTCAGTAGCGGAATAGTTTTTTCTGCTTTAGATTATCTGTGACTTGCGAACATGATAGGGTGATCCAAGCCTTCTCTGCCATGCTGTGTGAGAATTTCCCCCAGTGCCATACACAACGCGTCAACATGAACATCGGATTCTTTCATCCAATTCAGGAAGACAAGAATCAGTGCAGTCACCATTTTCTCCTTCAAGATATCCAAGCTTCTTTTATAATCATCATGCCAGCAAAATGTGACATCCTTCTTCAATAGTTTTTCCATCGGTGCGGTGGTTTGGGCATAAATTTTGATCAAATTTCTGTAGTACCCCGTATGTCCCAAGGTAGCGTGCAACTATTTCACATTGCGTGGTGCTTCCAAATTTAGAATCACCGCGATTTTTGTGGGGTCTACCATCAGTCCTTGTTTACAAACCACATGTCCCAATAGGTTCCCAAGAGGAACGAGGAACTTACACTTCTTGAGGTTAAGCACGATTGGGTATCTTCGACATGTATCCAACATCAAGCACAGGTTCGCTAAATTGTTCCTAACCAACCTAAATATAGTCTAGTCGTCAAAATAGACCTCCAAGAATTTATGAATATATTCCTTGAACACCGCAACAACTACGCGCGAAAAGATGACCGACGCGTTCTTCAATCCAAATGGGATGATAGTGTATTGAAAGCAACCCCACTCCATTGCGAAGGTTGTCTTTCTCCTGTCTTCTGGCGCGATCCTGATCTGATGGTACCTTGAGAACCCATTAGTAAAAGAATATTCTTCATGACGGCCTACATTGTCGAGTACCTCATCTGTGAACAGAGTTGGGAAGGGATCATGTACGCATGCATAATTCAACTTTTGAAGATCCATGCATATTATTATTTCATCCTTTTTCTTCTTTGTACTACCATCAGACTTACCCAGTCAGATTCCTCCACAAGCTCAATGATACCTATCATGAGCATCTTGTCTAATTCTACATGGAACTTTTCTTTGTATTTCAGGTTTAAGCGATACAACCTTTGCTTAACTGGCTTCGCCTCAGGTTTCAATATGATCATCATTACCCCTAAATCTCTGATTATTCCCTTTAAGTCTGTAAACTTGCTCAGGAATAAGTCCTAATATTCGCGGAGTAGTTCATTGACCTTGTCCAGCGTCACGTCATCCCAGTAATCCCAAATGTTCAAGAATTTAGGTTCCGCCTCTGTACCAATATTTACCTGCTCAGTCTTTACCGATGTGGTGATGTCAGGGTTCTAAATTTGTGGTCCTTGAGCCTCGCGCTAACCTTCTATATCAGGAATATAAATGTTCCTTGGATCTTCATCCTCTTCCTTAGTAGTTACATTATAACACTCCAACGCGCAACTTCACTGAGCAACCCATTCAGGCTCAATCATTTCTACTAATTCCTATGGTATCCTAAAGATGGCTGCTTTTACTTCTTGTAGCGATTCATCTATGCTATCCCATCCATCCTCAAAGTTGAAGGTCATCATGAACCCTTTGCGTAAGACATCCCATTCACTTGTCTCATGGTAGAGCTCTATTTCTATATACGTTTTCATTGGTATAACATCCAAGGTGTGACAAAATAGGTGCACCCACTCCGGTTGTGGCTTTTCCCCATAGACCTGCGTCCACTTGGCCAGATGTATGCATGGATCATCTTGCCCATTGTATTTATCTATCAATCATACTCTAGATTCTTGAACCGTGTGCGCATCATCCTCCTACATTGGCGCCAGTCGGCAAAGCTTCCTTTGTGCATACCCCACTACCTCGCAAGCATAGCACGCAGTACCCAGTTCAAGGCTTGGAAACGTTGCTTCTCTGGCACCTCCCTTTCGAATCTATCCAAGAAAGCATCTACCTCACCTAATCCATCATACATAGGTAGATCTCTCACTTCTTTCGATACATAGCTTAATGACCTTGACATCATGTTATAATTAAGCATGGTTACCTCATGTAACCAGTTCTGCCATTGTTCTGTCTCCTCATCTGAATCTGAAGTACAGGAGCTTTCACACTCCCATGAAATTAATCCATCCATGGTGGGATTTACCCAGTCTTGCTCTCACGCGGTTATCTTGTAGATACAGTCCAAAGCATTGTCACTTTCATAGTCGCGCACCAGCTCTGTATAGCGCGATCCCTCACTAGGGTCAAGAAAGTAAGGATCCTCATTGGGTAAAAGCCATGGAAGAAGAAATATCCCAAATTGAGAAGAATGAGACATGGGAGCTCATACCTCATCCAAAGGACAAAAACATAATAGGAACCAAGTGGGTATTCAAAAACAAAATGAATGAAGATGGACAAATCATCAGAAACAAGGCAAGGCTTGTTTGTAAAGGCTATTCACAAAGGGAAGGAATTGACTTTGAAGAAACATTTGCACTAGTAGCTCATGTGGAAGCTATCATGATGTTCTTAGCATTTTCTTGCACAAAAGGATTCAAAATCTATCAAATGGACGTAAAATCAGCATTTCTGAATGGGGAACTCATGGAAGAAGTCTACATAGAGCAACCAGAAGGGTTTGATCTAACAGAAGGAAAAGACTTAGTTTGGAAGTTGAAAAAAGCATTATATGGGTTGAAACAAGGTCCTAGAGCTTGGTACGCAAGAATGGATCACTATCTACAACAACAAGGCTTCAAGAAGGGAGTGGCAGGAAGTAACCTCTCTATAAAAATGGATGAGGGTAAGTTACTGGTCACACTTATTTATGTTGATGATCTGATTTTTGCTAGCAATAATGATGAGATGAGCCATGAATTTTCTCAAAACATGTCAAAAGAGTTCGAGATGTCAATGATAGGAGAGTTATCTCACTTCCTTTGACTACAAGTATCTCAAACCATAACAAGATTGTTTATATCTCAAGCCAAATATCTTAAAGACATGCTTAAAATATATGGAATGGAAGACTGTGCACCCATGAGCACACCTATGACCACAAATTGCAAATTGAGCAAAAATGATGACTCCCCTCTGGTAGATGCAACTCATTACAGGTCAATAATTGGAGCCCTTATGTACTTAACTACTACGAGACCCGATATTATGCAGGCAGTAGGAATGGTGGGAAGATTTCAATCAGCTCCTAAACAATCCCATTTGTTACCTTTAAAAAGAATTCTCAGATACCTAAAAGGAACTCCTGATTTCAGTCTTTGGTACCCTAAGAACTCAACTCTTACTATAACTGCATACACCGATGGTGATTGGGCTAGAAGTGTAGATAATCAAAAAATTACTAGTGAAAATGCATTCTTCTTGGGAGATTGTTTAGTATCTTGGCTCAGCAAAAAACAGACATCCATATCATTATCCATAGTCGAAGCCGAGTATATAGGCGCTGCAGACTGTTGTACTCAAATACTATGGATGAAGGAAGCTCTAAAAGATGTCAACATAGGTACAGATCAACCAATTACCATCTATTGTGATAACACAAGTGCTATCAATTTCAGCAAAAATCTAGTGATGCACTCAAAGACCAAACATATGCCAATCAAGTATTTTTTCCTTCATGAACAAGTAGCTGAACAAAACATCATCTTGGAATATATCAATACTAAGGAGTAGATAGCTGATATTTTCACAAAACCTCTCCCTTGAGAAGCATTTGAACATCTTCATCAAAATATGGGGGTTATCTCTTCAGCATCACTTAAGTTGATTCATAAAGATGTTGTAGGACAGGGGGAGCAGTTTGACAGGGGGAGTCCTTATGCATTCCTTTGCCATTGATGTCAAAGGAGGAGAGAAGAAGAATATTTCCATCAATAACAAAGGGGTAAATTGTTGATATAGAATGTCAATGATGTCAATATGGCAATATTCTAGGAGAAAGAAGCCATGAGGAGAAACCAGAGGAAAGCCAAGACATTCAAGTCATTGGAGAGACTATCGAAGGTAGAGGAATTCATCAAAAGAGGAGTTAACGTATTAGAAGATTATTGCAGAATATCAAAGCAGAACATATCGAAGGAGCATAAACAGAGCTATCAGAGCAGAAGATTGAGGAGGAGTAACATTGGAGGAGCCATATCGGGAGTATTGGGAGTAATATATGCCAAAGAAGAACTAGCGGAAGAGTACAAAGAGAGGAGGACATAGAGGAAGAGCGGAATACATATATATGTGAAAGAGTACAAAGAGCAGAGGACATAGAGGAAGAGCAGAATACATATATATTATGTAGATACGATAATACACGGACCCGAATGCACCATCTACACTGCCCTATTGTTATATCGCATCCACCTATCAGAACTCTCATATCGCAAGTTACAAAGGGCTATCACCCTCGAAAGCACCGATTGTGATAAAGTATGCAGACCCGCTGCAACATTGCAATATGACTTAAGACTATATCGTATCCGCCATATGGAAAGTGCTTAAGGCCTTGCCGCATTGAAAGCACCAATTGCGATATATGTTGTGGACTCGATGGTCCTATTATAACACACTCTAATGCTATATCGTGTCCGACATGTCAGAATTTATCTATTGCAAGTTATAAAGGGATGGGGCTATAAACTACGATTGCGATTACACAGTGGACCCGATGAAATTATAGATGTGGGTGTAATGCATTTGAAGTTCGGCCTTAAGTGTTCGGTCGGGCTTTTTCCATGTATTCCTATGTATTCCAATAAATGTATTTCCTGGGGTTCTTAAGGCCAAATGCATAAATAAACGCTTCCGATAGTTTAGTGGGCCTGAACAATTGTGATTGCGATTACGATTGTGACGTGGCATGTGGGGCCTCCTTGATTGGTACAATCTCTCCGTAAACGATAAAGTCCAATGTATGAATATTATTATTGAAAAAAGGGCCTCTCTGTTATAGTTTTAATATGCAACATTTTTTCTTTGTATTTCGGCCCTCTCTTCTTAATTAATGTGTCCTTAGAGTATTGGTGAACTAGAAGAGATGGAGGAAGCTGAAGGACAAGCAAGCGAAAAGGAAGCTAAAGCGACCGAAGGATCAGGAAAGCTAAAGGACAAGGGAGAACAGAGGAAGTTAAAGCAAATGAAGGAGGGAAGCCGAAGGATCAAGCGAGCATTGAGGAAGTCGAAGAGCCAGTAGAAAGAGGAAACCAACAATCAGAGGCATCAGGAATATATAAAACAGAAAAAAAACAAGGAAAGGGTGTGTGTGAATAGTTAGAGTTAGAGGAAGCCAAAGTTCAGGCAAAGGAGGAAGAAACAAGAGAACCTAAGTTCAGGCAGAGGCATAAGAAGTAGGAGAACGGAAGTGAATCATAAGCTCAGCAGGTTTAGGAGTAGAGAACTACAACAAAAATAGATTCTGATAGTTTACAATAAAGGGTTGGAGCCTTAGAATTGAAAGGATTGGAGCCCTTGGGAGTTGGTGCTCCTATGTCCAAGATTGTTGCCTTGGCAAAACGGAGTTGATGCTTTGGAGCTTGGAGCCTCACAAAATTCCAAGTTGGTGCTTGGCAACTGATTCTAACCATTTATATATTGTATCTATTTTATTGCACAGATTATATTAATAAAAGCATTTATTCTAGCTATCTATTTCTATGTTCCATATATAAATGATTTTGCCAGTAAAAAGAACAATTGAAAAGAAATACTGATTCACCCCCCCAGTATTTCCAACAATCATGTGCTTCTGAACTTTTTCCTCCTGGATCCCATACTTTGTTCTGTAATTTGTCTTTAGTTGCTACTATTGTTTGTTGTTGTTCTACATGTTTCCACACTTTATGTTGCTTTGCCCCACTAGCTTTGCTTTCACGGTCTATTGTTGTCTTTCTCTTGCTACTGCTTGGCCTTTTTATTGTTGCTTTCTTCTGAGGCATCTTCGTCATCAATCTTATTATTCTTTCAATCTCTATGTCCAATTTATCTTTTGACTAATAATTACTTTGCCATTTGTTGTTGTACTTTTTCCAATCATCTTCAAACTGTTGTTTAATGTCTTCTCTTTGGATTTGTTGGATTCTTACTACCATTGTTGGGCATGGAATCCCCCCACAACATGTTTTCGGGCTCAAAGCTCAAGTTTTGGTCAAATGTATTGTAAGACTCCACGAATTGTAGGCACAAAGCGCGAAGTATAGGTTGAGTCATAGAGTTGCCCACCCTAAGTATTTTAAAATAATGTCATGTCATGTTCACATATCCATGGTCCATGGACCATGGGATTGTATAAATAGAGTGAGGCTCTAAGTTGTAAAGGGAGCGAAGGAGGGAATTAAGGAGATAGATGAATACGACTAGTTCGAGCATAGAGTAAGAGTCTAAGTGTATTGGGTCATAGTAGTAGGAACAGGCTCTGCAGCTGAGTGTGCAGAGGCTTAGTAGACTCTGAAGCTGAGTGAGTGGACCCCTGCAGCTGAGTGCGTAGGGTGGTGTTGAGTCTGTAATCTTGAATGAAGAATAGTAAAGAGAAGTTGATTCCAATTTCTTTGCATCTGCTGGTGTATTGCCTTCTTTACATTTATAATGTTTTGTTTATTGCACACACTTATATGATTGCTGGATATAATGGTAATTTATCATTAGTCTTACAAAAATAAGTTAAGTAATTGGGTAATAATAGGTTAAATAGTAAGGACCTTGGGTATAATATGGATCGCACCATGAGTAAGGTTGTGCAGAGGTAGCATCGCAGGTTGCAAGGGACTAATAGGTGCGCGTAGCGACATACGTGCAGGGTCAAACCGCGAACTTCCAGAAGCTCATCAGACATCCCCAGGGTGTGGAAACTTGGTTCTAGCACCCTTCCATACTACTTTGGGTGAGACCTCAGTCCGTGCTCCATGGACCGTTGTCGAAAGGGCCAGTAGTACCAGGATTTTCTTGCCTAAATCACCTCTGAACCTGGGTCAGGCCTATACAAGCCAACAAATGGTTCCATTGCCAGGACCTAGATTTGCATAAGGGATGTCTGATGTTGTGCCACTGGAATCCAACAAATAAGGAAATTGAAGAGTGGTTGGACAAGAATATTCACGAGTTCGTGGCGCAGAAAAATAGAAATCTGCAAGTATCTAAGGAATAGTGGTTGGAGCACTACTTGTATACGGAACTCCATGAAATTTTCTTTGCATCCTTTCCTTCTGATTTGTATGAGTTGATCACGAAGCTAGCAAATAGTCAAGGAAGGTATAAGCTCAAAAAAATAATTGTGTGGACTCCAAAATTAGTGCACAGACTAGAAGTGTCAAGCGATAAGATCACGCGAGCTTTGGACCATTGGCTCGACCAAATTTTAGGAGGATTTATCACTGAGTTCGCGGTAGACGCGACTGTCAGCTACAGAGAGGTGGAGTGACGTTTTCTCAAGGGACCACGAGGTAAGTATATTAAATCTTTGTACACTTGGATTAATATGCTCTTCTGTGAAAAGCGGGGTACGCGAATAAATTAATGTTTGGGACTACGTGAAGTGGGAAGATCTAAAAAAGCGGAAATAGTGAAGAATTGGAAACCACTCCCTTAATTTCCCCATCACGGGAAAGTGAGGAAGAGCTTGCGAAAATTTCTCCGAGAAGCACGTTCAGTCTGATAAGGCAGCACATTCCACGTTTACCACCTCCACCTCCACCGCCACCCATCTCACCATCCTCACCTCCATCTCCACCTAGCCCACCTCTGCCACCACCACAGTTCAGTATGGCGAGTGCGATCAAACTACCGGTATTTAGAGGAGTAGGGAATGAAGATCTGGACCAATTCTAGTTCATGGTAAGAGCAGTATGGGAGGAAGAAGGCATCGCGGATAACATTATGAAGAAGGCTACACTGGTGAGTGCGTTGCAGGATCGCGCATTAACATGGTACATCAAGCATTCGAATGACCATCCAAATGCAGTAATCGCATAAATCCAGGCCACACTAAATAGGGAATTTAGCAGGCCAAAGTTAGAAACACAATCAATCATCGAGTTTAAGGAGATCACGATGCTCCCAGGTGAGACCCCCTAGGATTTGGACCAAAGACTAAAGGGTATGATTCACGAAGCCAACATGACATTAACGGATGGACAACATCGCGCATGGTTTGTAGCATCACTGACACCGCACTTAATGATGATGTTGTCACAACAAAAACTTTCCACCCATGCCGAAGATTTAGAGATGGCGATGAGATTGCATGAGACCCCTATACAAGACCCTGGTCTGGGAGTCCAACAAATCCATGTGCAACTGCAAAATTTGTGTCTGGAAATGAATAATTTGAAACAGGACAAGACACCTCGGTCAAAGGTGTGTGAGGAGGTATGGTGCGTAAAATGGAAAGGCTAGGGGCATGACAACGACCATTGTCCAGTGTTCGCAAATTACTTGGTAGGAGGAGGAACAATTTTGTTAAGACCTGAGGCACAGGAGGGACTGAGCATGGTGCCTGCATCATGGTGTGTGATCTATCAAATAGCATGAAAACACACTACGGATAATTTTCATCTATTGCAGAAGTATACGTAGACGTCCTAACAATTGTTTTGTAACTTCTGCAGGTCGATAGGCCATGATGAGTGCACCTACAAAAGCTACAAACTAATGATGGATCAGACTCCTACCTACAAGGTGCAGACCGAAACATGAGACCTCGACCCAAATGCAGGAATGGCGTGCGCTGGATTTTAGGGGTGAAGTCGTGGATGAGGTGGAATGGGACCAAGAAGGGGTCGCGGATAGTTAATTTGTTATAATTGTGGATGGCCAGGGCACTATGCCTACGATTTTACAAACCTGACAAGGACATCATGTTTGTATTGTACTCAGTTTGACCATGAGGTAGAAGACTGCCCTACATTGATAGCAAGGTTTCATGAAAGAGGGGTACTTCAGCCCCCTCCAACTTAGAATTTGTAGATGATGAGGTCTGAACTGCGTGAAGAAGACCCGGATGTAAACATGATGCTCAAGAGCAGTGTGACCACTGGTGATGATAAAGGTAAGAAATCTGAAGAAATTGCATGGGTTCGCAAGGCTCCTACAAAGGAACCTAAATTTGATTTAGAACGCGTGAAAGAGACATTCATGGAAGCTAAGAAGAGCTCCATAGAGGGCTCCACTTCAGGTAGTAAGGATCAACTAGAACCAGGGATGGATCCTTCAATTCTCACTACCTTTCTGGAGACATGCATGAAACTTCTATGCGAGAGAAAGGTAGTAAAAGGGTTACAGGAAGTTATCACTAGGCATGCAGGGTCAAGAGAGCTGCACGTGGTATGGAAGCTTGGAAAGCATGCATTGTGCACAGGAAGGGAAATGAGGTTTACTGCGCAAATCAACGAGTATGAAATGGATTAGGTAATCATGGATTTGGGATCAGACGTGAATGTACTGCCAAAACAAACATGGGAATGCATGGGTATACTTGTGCTACAATGGTCTCCTATTCATTTACAAATGGCGAACCAACTGAAGATCTTGACCATGGGAAGATTGCAAGGGGTAACAGTAGATATTGAAGGTGTGAGCGCACAGGAGGATTTTGAACTAATAGAGATTGT
Organism: Pinus taeda; assembly: GCA_000404065.3. Taxonomy (NCBI): domain Eukaryota; kingdom Viridiplantae; phylum Streptophyta; class Pinopsida; order Pinales; family Pinaceae; genus Pinus; species Pinus taeda. Next base: position 13,272 of record APFE030098113.1, read on the forward strand.
CGATGACAGTAATCCCTATCCCATGCTACTAGGAATAGATTAGGGCCCCGATATGAATGGAGTCATAAATCTAAGGAAGCACAAAATGATCTTTGATAAAAAGTCAATACGCATAGTACTATTGCTAGATCTAGCCGAAGGAGCATGATACACCAAACCAGTGCGCGATGATGATAGTGATGACGATCGCAATTGTATTTACAAGATAACTGTGTGAGAAGAGGATTTGGTGAACTCGACTACAGATGGAAGGATTTCGTGGGAGCATAAAAGCTCCTGCACTTTAGATTCAGACGAAGAGATAGAGCGATGGCAGAATCGGTTGCACGAAGTAACAATGCTTAATTGCAACATGATTCTTAGATCACTATGCTGCATGACAACAAAATCAAGGGATCTACTGACATATGATGGGTTGACAATGGTGGATGAATTCCTGAGAAAATTTGAAAGCGTAGTACCAGAACAACACTCGTTCGATGTGTTGAAGTGGGCACTGCGCACAACGCCCACACGATGGTGGGGCATGCATCAAGGAAGTTTTGAGGACTGGCATGGATGTAGAAGGATGATGTGCCTATGCTTTGGAAAGCCCCATCTCAGAATGAGAGCCAGTCAGCAGGGGCAGAATAAATTGCACACCCACCTTTCCCAATGGATACTGACATATGTTGTACAACTCGCATAAGTGCACACCACTCCCAGAATAGAGAATAGGAACAACTGCAACAACAGGAAAGGTGACATTAGGGTGTGTGAAGTACCAAACAGGGTTCACTAGGCAAGATGCACTGCTTGGGACCTGAACGTACCAATGGTTCAATGGGCCTATAGGACCATGTGTAAAACTCTGACTGCAGAAACGATTCCAAAGGTGCGAAACAAAGTAGAGACAGTAATTTATGAATAGAAGACAAAGAGTAGTCCACCCATAAGAGGGTTCCATGCACACAGCTACAGACTCTACTAGGCCTCTGTGCACATAGCTGCAGAGCCTCTATCTACCTACCAATACCCCCGACTTGCACTTCCAGACGCACATATAATCTTCACAACCCCATAGCACTATGATCATTTAGACCCACAAAAATTGTCTTCTACCCTTAGAACCTCGCTCTATTTATACATTCCCATGGTCCACGAACCATGGGTAGGCTGAATTACTCCCTATTATTCTATATTATTTCTTGGGCAAACAACCCTTTGACTTGACCTTTTACATTTCGCGCTCTGCATCTTTCGGAGTTTTACAATATTTTCATCCCAACTTATAGGCTCTCAGGCCCAAAACTATTACATGGGACCTCCACTACCCAACAATCCCCCAACACAATCATCGTGACTCATCCTGAGTCACTCATTGGTGTGGTGAGATGCGCTGCCTTGGCTTCGCGGTTTTCCCTTTGAGTGGTGCTCTTTGTTTTGCTGCTCCTTATTTGTCTCTTGCAATGCTTCTTCCAACTCCGTCTTCATTGTTTCTACCAATTGTCGCAACCGATGATCATTCTTCTCTGCTTGATTAACATAGAACACGCCCTTATAGGATTTTACCTCTTGTGGGGGGGTCTCATCTGGGACTGACTCGTGCTAATGCAGCTCCTTTCGAACATTGTATCTTCTCTTCCCACTGTATGCTATAGCTTGTGTTGCAATTTTGCAAGACCCCTGCTGTTGTCCACGAGATCCCAATCCTACAGATATAATAGAGACAACTTATTAATTGCAATTCCACCGTTAGTCTCTGTGTTTAGACTCTTTCTCATAGCTGTTGTGGTTCGCCAACCAGCCCCTGGGCAAGGTTGCGGCATCCAGACCAATTCTGCTTCATGTCTACCAATTTTTGGTACATCCCCTACTGTCGATGCTAAAAGTTTCACAGTGCACATGGCTATCAAAACCATGTTCTTTAGGAAGCCCTACATCTCCATCGGCCATATCAAAACCCTCATACTTACTCCTTGAGCCGACATAATGCAGATTTCCATAGTGGTAGGAAGGCACAACAAATTGCAGCTCACAGAAGTGCAGTTCGCTTGGTGGATGTCCCCCTGCGGTTTATAAGTGTTTTGAATTTCAAATGCATTGGCTCCCACCTTTTCTAGTGCCCTCATGTGAACCCTGCAGCAGATCGTTCCAAATCTGGTTCGTACCCCATGTTATCACAAAACCCAAACCCTGATAGGCTGCTAATCAGGAAGACTTTGAGTAACTGTTTCAAACCAACTTTTGGCTGAGGCTTAGCCTCCTCAACCTGAGAGGGCTCTCTCACTAGGTCAAAGATTTTAGTTTAAGGATCATATGGCTAACTCTATGGAAAGAAATCAAATGAAAATGTATAAATGGTTGGCAATTTTCAAAGAAACATGCATATTATGCTATTGTAGAAGACTGTATATTTGATCTTAATACAAAAGTTTGGCTTTACTACTTAGGATTCAGAGAGGGTTTTAAAGTTTGATATTCTCATGGCTTTATTCATTTACTCACTTGTAGTGATATGAACACATGTTATTTAGAATTCATTGATAATGCTCTAACTTCCTTCATGTGTTTATAAACTGTAAAGATTGGTTTGAAATAATTACACTGAGATAGTCTGATCAGCAGCCTATCAGGGTCCTATTTTGGTGATAACACCCAGTCTCTTAATTGCTAGCCACCCACTCCTGTTTGCCATAATTCAAACATCTTGTCATGAATAGTGACAGCAACGGTCACCTCTCTACTTGTCAATGCAGCAGCACATCCCTTTCCGTGCAACCGCAACCCTTGTGATAAACTAAATCTACACGCACCCTGGTGGTCGCGCATCTTCTCCACAGAATCCTTTATCGTCCTGCGCTCTCTTTCAACTGGCTGGAGCGGTGAGACTATCCTTCGGGCGGTCAGTCAGGCGGTCGACCCACCCGTGTAGAGCTTCAGGTGACTACCATTCACTCTTCGTGGGAAGGGGTCTCCATTGAGCTTGGCAAGTTGGACCCCCATCTGTAACTTCTTTAACTACATAGGGTCCCAACCAATGCATTCAGAGTTTGCCAAGGAATTTCTAGAACTTGCTATCATATAGTAAGACTAGATCATTCTCCTTGAAAGTTCATACCTTGATATGGTGATCATGCCACGCTTTCTCTCACTAATTCTATACTTGCTGATGGAAGCCTGCTAAAAATCATTCCTCCTAAAGTTCCTCCAATTGCGTGAGCCGTTCCTCCAAAGCCCCGCAGTCTGCCATGCCTATTTTTGCTGTGATCCACAGACTGGGTACAATGTATTCCATGGGCATCACAACTTCCTTACCATAGACTAACCGGAAAGGTGTCTGGCCTGTCAACTTCTTGCATGTGGTTTGGTATGCCCATAGCACAACAGGGATGCACAAGTCCCAATCGTTTCACTTCGCATTATAGACCTTGGTCAACGCAATCTCAAAAATTTTGTTGAACACTTCGACGGTCCCATTCACTTGCGGGTGTTATGGCATACTCTATTGATGATATATTTGGAATTGATTAGTGAGCGCGTTGATTGTTTCGTTTAAGAAGTGCATTCCCCAGTAGCTCATTAGAGTTTTGGGACATCCAAACTGTGTCAACACGTTTTCGAACAAAAATTTCACCGTGGTAGTAGCCGTGCAATCCTTAACCAGCTGTGCCTCTATCCATCAGGTCAAGTATTCTGTCACGGTAATGATATAGCATGCACCTGTCTTCCCTTGAGGTGTAATAGGTCCCACGAAGTCGATTTCTCACTTCTCAAATGGTCGCAGTGTCATCTATGGCTTGAGCGGCATTTCATCCCTCCGCGATGGTTTCCTAGTCTGTTGACATACATCACAGGCTCGATAGTATGCTTTCGAGTCTTGATGTAGAGTTGGCCACCATAGCCCTGCGTGAAGAATTTTCTGTGCTGTAGCGCGACCTACAAAATGTCCTCCAAATACCCCCCCATGTGCTTTGGCCAAGATTTGTTTGTGCTCAAATTTAGGCACATATCTGCATAAGATTTCGTCGTTGCCCATTTTGTAGAGGTGCCCTGCAATAATAATAAATTATGTTGTGTGTATCACCAATTCTTTCTTCTGTTGAACGGAATATCCATGCAGCGTGGTTCCCATGGTCAAGAAGTGGATTATATCCTCAAAATGGCCATCCACGACATGCATGGCATACAGTTGTGCATCCGGTAGTCCTTTGTCTAAGTTTGTGGCCTCTTCACCATTCTTAATTCGGGACAGGTGATCGGGGCCAACTTTTAGACATCTCGGCTTTACGACGACTTCAAAGTCATATTCTTGAAATAACAGCAACCACCTACAAATGCGCCCCCCCAACACAGGCTTATTCACTAGGTATTTTAGCGCAGAGTGGTCAGTATACATCTTGAAATGTCCTCCGAGCAGATAGTGGTATTATTTTTGGAGCACGTATACCATCACCAATCCTTCTCGCTCGGTATTGGAGTAATTATTCTCAACTTTTGATAACCATTGATTGGCGAACATAATCGGATGATCAATTCCCTCTGCACCTTCTTGGGTGAGTACCACACCTAGGCACAATACATGACACATTGACATGCACATGAAATTCGATGTCCCATTTCATGAAATTACAACAATAAGTAGCATCCTTCTTGAGCAACTATTCCATTAGCGCTGTGATCTGTTCATAGTTTTTTATGAATTTCTGATAATAACCAGTGTGTCCTAGCATGGTGTGTAGTTGTTTGACACTTTGTGGCACTTGCAGATTGAGTATGATAGCGATCTTCGCCGGATCCACCATCAAACCTTGCTTACAAACCACATGGCTGAGCAAGTTCTCGAAGGTGATGAGGAAAGTACACTTCTTGAGATTTAGAGCAATTTGGTGCCGTCGGCAAGTATCCAACATTAAACGTAAGCTCGCAATATGTTTCTAAACTAGCATAAATACAGTCCAATCATCAAGATATACTTCTAAGAACGTGTGTATAAATTACTTGAACGCCGCTACCACAATGCATGAGAATATCGTAGGCGTGTTCTTGAGTCCAAATGGCATCACTGTATACTAAAAATAGCCTCATTCGGTGGTGAAAGTTGTTTTACTCCTATCCTTTAGTGTGATCTTGATCTGGTGGTACCCTGAGAAACCATCCGTGAAAGAGTAGGCTTCCTGTCCACCAACATTTTCCAGTACTTCATCTATAAATGGTGTCGGAAAGGGGTTGTTAACACATGCATCATTGAGCTTCTTGAGATCCACGCAGATGAAAATTTAACCCTTCTTCCTCTTCTCCTGTATAACCATAGGACTTACCCAATCGGACTCCTCTACAGGTTCAATAATCCCTGCTGCCAGCTTCTTGTCCAACTCTTCGTTGACCTTTGCTTTGTATTTTGGATTCAGCCAGTATGGTCGCTGCTTAATGGGATTTGCATCTAGCTTCAAGGTTATCTTCATCATTCCCAGGTCATCGAGGATCCCCTTTAACTCTGTGATTTTTTTGGGGAATAAATCTTGATATTCTCATAGAGATTCAACAACCTTTTCCACCGTGGCGTCATCCCAATAGTCCCTCAGTGTTGCATACTTCGGTTGTTCCTCTGTTCCAATGTTTACTTGTTTCATTTTCAATGGCATGGTGATGTCTGGATCCTCGATTTCTGGTCGTCACACCTCGGGACTCCCCTCTATCTCTAGAATATTGATATTTCTAGGGTCATCCTCATTATTTTCTACTTGCACATTATAACATTCCAGAGCCTGGCTCAGCTGTTGTGACGAGTCTGGCTATACAATTTCTTTTGATTCTAGTGGTATTTTGAAAATAGTGGCCTTCACAATATGTAGCATGTCATCCACCGTAACCATCTATTGATATTCAAAGAGGAATGTTGACAGATACCCTTAGCGTAAGATATCCCATTCGCCTGTGCCATGTCATAGCTCTATTTCAGTATGCCAGTTTCTTGGAATGACATCCAGGGTATGATAAAATAAGTGTATCCACTTTGGTTGAGGGTCCTCTCCATAAGCTTGGACCCATCTGGTAAGGTACATATGCGGATCATCCTGGCCATCGTACTTCTCGGTTATGCATAGTTACAGCCTCCCAAACTTTATCTAAATCATATGCCTACAGCCGCACCAATTTTCGAAGGTTCCTTCTTGTGTGCCCCACCAACGTGTAGGTGTCACACACAATGGCCATCTCAACGCATCAAACCATTGGTGCGCTGGTAACGCACTTTCAAACTTGCTTAGGAATTCATCTACTACTATTTGCCCATCATACATCAGAAGTTCGCGATCCTGGGCTCTAACGCAACACAATGATTTAGTCATCATATTGTAGTGTAACGTGGTTACTCCATTCAATCGGTTATGCCATCGCTCATCTTTTTCATCTAGATCTTTGGTGTAGGACTCACCATGGCCCCATGAGATTCACCTTCCCTACGTCGGCTCGACCCATTCTAGATTTTGTGCAAAAAATTTGTACATACAATCTAATTCATCGTCAATCCCGTCGCTGCGCATGGGTTTAGTGTAACGCGACCCTTCCACGGGATCTAGCAGAATAATTATGCAGAGCAACTATTTTTCAAATATCATTTTCTGTTTCTTTAAATTAATAACCCGATTCATATCGGTGGCCCAATTTATCCCCAACAATGTAGGATAAGGGCTATTTTCATCCACAATTTCTATTACTTCAAAGCCTGTCCGGGTGCTCGCGCCCTCTACATCTACCATAATTCCTTGCAATCTTCCCATGGGCAAGATTTTCTATTGGTTCACCATCCGCAATTGAATAAGAGACCATTGTAGCGTGGGCTTGCCCATGCACTCCCAAGTCTGTTTAGGTAGTATGTTCGCATTTGAGCCTAAGTCCAGAATGACCTGATCCATCTCATAGTCACCAATCTGCGCTGTTAATCACATTTCCTACCCAGTCCGCGATGCATGTTTTCCCAATTTTCGGACCACGCGAGGTTCACTGGACCTTGCGTACCTATTTATGAGTTCTTGCAAGCCCTTAACCGCCCTATTGTCGCGCAGTAATTTCATGCATGTCTCTAAAAAGGTAGTTAGCATCGAGGGATCCCTCTCTGGCTCAGGCTGATCCCTACTACCTAGGGTAGAGACTTCCATGAAGCTTTCCTTAGCTTCTAGACATGTCTCCTTGCAAACCCCTGCGTCTTCCTTTATTAGTTTCCCCTTTTTGTCGCTTGTGACCATGCCACTTCTGAGTACCATGTTCACATTGGGGTCTTCTTTATGGGGTTCGGACCTCATCATCTACACGTTCTGTGTCATCGTAGGTTGTGCTGCCCTTTTTTCACGAATTTTTGCTATTAGTGTGGGGAAATCTATCAGCTCATGATCGAATTGCTCACAGTAAGTGCATGATATTCTAGTTGGGTTGGTACAATCCTGCACATAGTGCCCCAGTCCTCCGCAATTGTAACAAATTAGCTACTTGCAACCCTTTCCTAGCCCCTTTCTGCCCCGTCCTCGTCCACGTCCCTGGAAGCCACAACGCGCTATCGCCACGGCTAGATCATGACCTCACGCTTTAGTTTGCATTATGTATGTAGGTGACTGGTCCATCAATAATTGATAGCTATGACAATCTCTTTCCTCGTGGCCCATCAATCTACAAAAGTTGAAAAATAGCTGCTGGGGGGTCTCGTTGAATTTTGGCAGTAGATGACAGTTGTCTGTGCTATGCTTTCCTCCCACATGACAGATTCCACACCAGAGTAGGGATGTCATTCTTGGCCCTGCCTCTGCCTCTAGTCGCAATGGTGTTGGTCCCCTGTCGCCACACAATTCACAAAGACTAGGCATTGATCTTTATCATGCACCTGGCTTCTACACTTTATACACGACACTTCCTCTCGGACTTCTAGGCGAGGCACCTATTCTTATTTTAACTTCTTCATTTCTAAACACAGGTTTTGTATCTGCGCTTGGATTTGCTGAACTCCCAACCCCAGGTCCTGTATCGAAGTTTTGTACAACCTCATCGCTATCTCCAATGCTTCAGCCCGGGTTGAGATCTTTTGTTTTGATAGAGCCATCCTCAGATGTGGTGTCAATGACGCCACAAACCAAGTGTATTGTTGTGCATCTGACAGGGTCATGTTCACCTCGTGGATTTTCTTTTCAGCCTTTGATCTAGATCCCACGGGGTTTCACTAGGCATCATTGCGATCTCCTTGAACCCTATAATCGATTGCATTTCTGACTTTGGCTGGCTAAATTATTTTTTCAATTCGGTCCGGATTTCTGCTATCCCTGCATTCGGGTGATCGCTTGAGTACTTTATATACCATTTCAACACTTGGTCCTGCAGTGCACTAACTAAGGTAGCCTTTCTAATGTTATCGTCCATAACTATCTTCACTTCCCATATCGATGTCATCACGAACCAAAATTGTTATGGATCTTCTCTTCCCGCTCCTTTGAATACCGGTAACTGGATCGCGCTCATCATTTTTAACCCCTAGTTTATTTGTCTGTGTACTCTAAACTAATAATACTCCTAATCCCCTCAATCCTCAAATTCTTTCTCTGTAGAGTTCCAGCGTTCTGACATCAGACATCCCTTAGGAAAATCTTGGTCCCAGCAACAAAACCATTTGTTGGCTTGTATGGACCTGACCCAGGTTTGGAAGAAGTATTTAGCCAATCAAATCTCGTAGCTACCGGCCCTTTCGATATTAGTCCACGGACCGCAGACTGAGGTCTCACCTGAGGTAGCAAGGGAGGGTGCTGGAACCAAGTTTCCACACCCTTGGGATGTCTTGATGTGGTCTGGAGGGTTCGTGCACCGTTCTGTAGCCTCGCGCTGTTCTGCTTCCACGCGGATCTAAGACAAGGCTATTTCTCAATACTTATTACTTAATGAGTTATTTCAGATCAGATTTACTTGTTACGGTCTTTAAGAAAACATTTAATCAAGATAACCAGTGCACGCATTCAAAAGAGATACAGATTTGCATAAAACCATAACATACGCATAAACAAATAGAAATATCAACCATTCATTAATCATATCCACAATAGTTCAGATTTAACACAGTATTTTAGAACCAACTTATCTTTATTCTCTTCCTTCGTCAATACAACTAGATCTGCCCTGTGCACTCAGCTGTAAGGGTCTGCGCACATAGCTGCAGACTCTACCAGGACTCTGCGCACACAGCTGCAGAGCCTCTATCTACCCACCAATACTCCTGACTCGGACTTCCAGATGCACATATAATCTTCACAGCCCCATAGCACTATGATCATTCAAACCCACAAAAATTGTCTTCTACCCTTAGGGCTTCGCTCTATTTATACATTCCCATGGTCCGTGAACCATGGGTAGGATAACTTACTCCCTATTATTCTATATTGTTGTAGGTTTTAACCTTGTATAGAAATTACCTGCATACGAATTCTAAATCACAGGAAAAATAAAAATGCGAGAGCATAACACATAAAACACATATACATAGAGATTTCCCACTGGATCTCAAAACCGAGACTACGAGCTTGATTTTTCATTATGTTCCTTTCAATGTTACAATACATATTTATACATGCCGAAGCATCCAATACCATGGACCGAAAAACCATCATATCCAATACCATGGACCAAAAAACAATTGATCCAATACCATGGACCGAAAACCATCGCGTCCAGAAAACATGTACGAAAATCATGCACAAAACCATAGGTGGGTCCGCCCAACCTAACATAGGGTCCAAAACCAAAATTTTCTAGGGTGCTGCCCCGGACCCCATAAAGTGGGGTTACGGGTACTCCTCAAACCCCTGTTAACTATGTGGAAAGAATATAACACAACCCAACATTATGATTGCACGCACTTGTTATGAATGTTGAATGATTAATGAGAATATTGGGTCCATTGAATTAAGTTAAATCTATAATAATAGCACATTTAGGATAAAGAATCTAGGTGGCACCTATTTGCACTCTTTACAAAGCTGAGCGAAAGAAGTTGCACAAGTTGTGAAGGACAGACAGCCGTGTGGTGCAGCACAAGCATGCAGGTTCGGTTCGCGAACTTTGTAGTCTTCATCAAGACATCCCTAGGGTGTGGAAACTTAGTTTTAGCACCCTCCCATACTACCTCAGGTGAGACCTCAGTCCGCGCACCACGGACTGTTGCTGAAAGGGTCGGTAGTTTTAGGTTTTTTTTTGGCTAAATCACTTCTGAACCTGGGTTAGGCCCAAACAAGCCAATAGAGGTGGACTCACTATGAGCGGCCTCTAATTTGTGAAGTAGTTGAAGTGTATGATGAAAATATTTGAGATGTGGACACTAATGAGAACAGTGGCCATAATTATTAGATAAATCACATCAGTGATTTGTGCATAATGATTTGTTCTTCTTAGTTGACTAATGTAAGGTGACATGGACCTCAGAAATGTTAGAATCAGGGAAGGTATCAGAGACCACATCCTTGACATAAGGGATTTCATGACAACTATTTGTGACATGACCAACAACATCACATAAAGCACAAGGAGGAATAGGATTTTGCAGCTTTGGAGGAGCTTGCGTTGCTGGGGATGCCTTGTCTTTGACTTCCTTTTCTAGGCTTTGTCCCTATCGCCATATTATTTCAAAACAAAAGTAGGCTCCTATTGAGGTTGCTATGGAATTGAAGTAATGGTAGATGTAGAAGAAACAAGTTGGATAGGGTTCAAAGTAGTGTAAGGTTTAAGTTGATTAGAGGGCGTGTTTGCGGGGGGATTGATGTACCAAACTAGGATCCCCAAGGTAGTATTAGGTATACCTAATGTGGCCATAACAGGTATAGAACAAACTCCAGGGGGTAGAAAGAAGAATGATAGCTGACCAGAAGGATAATGGCTTGGAGGAACTGCTCTGAGATGGTTAAGGCTTGGGGGAATGGTTCCAATCGGAAACAGATTAGGAGAGACACCAGAAGAGGGAAATGATCCTTGAGGAGTAGTACCAGAAGGCTAGCTTGAGTTAGGAACAACAAGTTACAAAGGTGTGGTCTACAGTTATGGTATACCAAACCTTTTGTGAGTGGTCTGTGATGCTTGGATCATGTAAACACTGAATGAGGTAGGCTCAAAACAAGCAGATGGTTGAGGATAGTAAGAACCAAGCAAAGTGAAATATTTGTAGACTCCTGGAGAGACATTAGTGAGGGACAAGATAGTATTATTGTCATTGATGAAAGAAATGTTGGACTAAGGTGAAGTTTGGGATCTGGGGTCATAGTACGTCAACTGATCAATGGTGACGATCTTTCCATTCTGGGGAAAGCACATCTTATTTTGACATAATAAGTATAACTATGATCTTTCCACCCTAGAAATGAATTTCCATTTAATATTATAGAGTTCTTCTCAGTCTGTGAGGAGAAGCACTCGATAGACAAGTGTCGTTCTCTGCCTAGATTGAAAGTTGTATATCAAGGAACTGAAGGTGTGATTGAATGACTATGTTATGTCAACCCAAGGAGGCCTCAAGGACCTCAAACATACCATCAAGGGATGCAAGGGGTATCCTATTCATATTACAATCCTAACAAAAATGTATCCATCCCCCCTTGCTGTCCTCCTACTCATCCTTCATGTTCCACATCTTTTCCCTGGTCTTTTGCACCTCAATACCAATCCCAACCTGCCAACCTTAGTGGAATACATCATCAGGGGGTGGAGGCCCCCATACAAGCAATCTCCATCCTTACCACCTCCACCTACATCTCAACCACAACTCCTTCATTGTTATGCAACGAACTCACAAAATAGAAGAAAGAGAGAGATCAGCGACTTCAAAAGTAGCCTCTTCGAGGGGAAAACCTCCTTTACATTACAAAAATGAACAATTTTTGGATGATAAAAATGAGAAGACCTCCTTTCTATATATAGGAATCTAAGGGGTCAAAATATAATTAGAGTCGACATAACAATAATAATGTAAGGGCACAACAATAACAATAGTGGTCTTCTATGGGGCACAATAATAACAATATGGGACAACATGGGCACAACAATAACAATGAAGGGATACAATTCCAATAATTATAAGGGAATACACTAGTATTATAGGGACCTAATATGCCCCTCTCCTTCAAAAGAGTGTTCTCCTCAACACTTGAGTAGTTCTAGATGCTTTTGTCTAAACTTCTCATCCTCCCATGTGGAATCTTCAGTGGGTAAGTCCTTCCACTTAATCAGATACTCTGAAATTTATTTATTTCGTAGATGTCGAGTTCTTATTTCTGTGACTACTTTGTCTTCAAATATGATTTTTCCTTCCTCATCAAGTTTTGGAAATATTGTTTGAACTGGGAGCTTGTCATCTATAACCTTCTTTAAGCCTGAAACATGGAAAACTGGGTGTACCTGGGAAGATGTAGGAAGTTCCAATTTGTATGCCATGGTACCAATCTTTTGCAACACCTTGTACAAACTATACTACTTTGGTGATAATCTATTATCCTTCTTAGCTTGATGGAGGAACATTTTTTTGTATGGTTGTAGTCGTAGAAATAACTTCTTTTGTTGCAATGTCTATCTTCCTATTGTTTCATTCTATTTTGCACCAAAGTGAGGTTATCCTTTAAGAGTTGGAGAACTTTTAGTTGATTCTCGATGTGATCTTCAAATACTTGAACCTTAGAAATTTCTATTAAATATGATCTGATGTACGGTGGATCATATCCCTAAAGTTTCATAAATAGGGTCATTTTTACTGCAGTATTCAAGGAAGTTTTCTACCACCATTCAGCCATAGGCAACCATTTGACCCATTGTGTCTATTTATCAGATACAAAGAAATGAAGATATTCTTCCAAACATTTTTTTCACTCTCAGTTTTCGCATGACATTGAGGATGACAAGATGAGTTATGAGCTAACTGAGTACCCAGACAAGAAAACAATTTCGTCCAAAATTTTCCAGTGAAAATACGATCTCTGCCACTTACAATAATCTTTGGGTTTCCATCTATCTTTTGAATTGTTTCCATAAATGAAATTGTTTCCATAAATGCAGTAGCAAATGTACTGGCCTTAAATGGATGGGATAATGCAGAAAAGTGTGCATACCCCACAAGCCTATCAACTACCACCATGATGAAAATCATTCCTTTAGACTTGGGTAAATCTGTGATAAAATCTATTGAAACCTCCTCGCAACGTTGAGTTGGAGAGGATAAAGGTTGTAATAGACCCGGGGTCTTAATTGTCTCAACTTTATTTTGTTGGAAAACCAAACATTCTCCCATAAACTTTTGAATATCATATTTAAGGCCATCCCAAAAACTTCCCTCTTAACCCTGTGGTAAGTTTTAAAAAATCATGAATGTTGTCCTAAGGGAGAGGTATACAATTCCAGAAGAATCTTTTGTTTGAGTTGGGAATTCTTACAGAGCAATAATTGATCTTTGTACCATAATGAATCATTTTTCAAACTAAATGTATTAGATGTACAGGGATCTTGCTACAAATTTTGGATTAGTTCCCAAACTTCTTCGTCATTCTTCCACTCATCCATTACTTCATTTAGCGAATCTAGTTGGATAATATAAATGGCACAAAGTAATGCTTCCACATCCTCATCCTTTATTGAGAGTGCATCTGCAACGAAATTTTTCTTCCCTTTCTTGTAGATGATTTCAAACTCATAACCCAAATTTTTATTGGTCTTCTCAAGATAATCTTTGTTCTAAAAAGTATTTAAGACTATGATGATTGGTTTTTACCTAGAAGTGTCTTCCCATTAGGTAAGGTCTCCATTTCATAAGTTCATGTAGTATTTCCAACATTTCCTTCTCATAAATAGCTTTGTGTAAATATTTTCCTTTGATTAGATGACTTTCAAAAGTAATGGGTCTTTATTCTTGCATTAAAACAACACCAATTCCATTTCTTGAGGCATCACATTCCATAATAAAGGTTTTTGTGAAGTCTGGTGTAGCTAGGACTGACACTTCGCACATTGCCTCTTTAAGATGTTCAAAGGCCTTCATTGGTTCTAGAGTCCAAGAAAATGCATCTTTCTTCAGTAATGTTGCTAGAGGTGCTCCTATTCTCCCATAATTCTTAAGAAACTTGTAATAATACCCTTTCAACCCATGAAATCCTCGTAGATGCTTTATGGATGTGGGGATTTCTGATTCCTTAATGGAATTAATTTTTCTAGGGTCTACCTTAGCACCTTAATCGGATACAATATTACCCAAATATTCCATCTCTTTTACTCCACAAAAATGTTTGCAGGTTTTTGAATATAATTATTTCTCCTCCAATAGTTTGAGCACTTTGTCAACATTTTGAACATGATCCTTCCAAGAATTTCTTTAGATTAGTATATCATAAAAAATTACTAACACAAAATTTCTAAGGAAGGGTTTGAAAATGGAAGTCATCAAATCTCGAAATGTAGAAGGTGCATTGGTAAGGCCAAAAGGCAAGACCAAAAATTCATAATGACCCTCATGAGCTCTAAATATTGTTTTCAGAATGTCTTTGGTCTTCATTATGATTGATGACATCCTGAATGAAGGTCCAACTTGGTGAAGTGAATTTCTCCATGCAATTCATCCAATAATTCATTAATGACAGGAATGAGAAATTTATGTCTAGTAGTGAGCTTGTTGATCTCCCTATAATCTGGACACATGCCCCATGATCCATCCTTATTGTCCATCAATACTACTAGAGTAGAGAGGGAAATTTGACTAGATTGAATTATACCAGTCTCTAACATTTCTGCAACCATACGTTGAATTTCACTCTTTTGGGAATAGGGATATCTGTAAGGCCTGATGTTTGGAGGAACAATTCCTAGAATCAAATGAATAACACGATCATGACCACAAATAAGTTGGAGGCCTTTGGGAGTCTCAAATACCTTGGAATTATTTTCCATGACTTTTTGGAGATCTGGAGAAATAGATGATTCCAATGTGGGAACCTCTAGCAAACATAATTGTGCAATTATGCCTAGTTGTCTTTTCTTTGGAAGCTTTGTCATTCTGTTAGAGCTTATTATCTTTCCTGGTTCCCTTGCATTACCCCTTAATTCAACCTCCTTTCCTTCTGAAAAAATTTCTTGAAAATTTCTTGAAAATTAAAAGTTGTCGTACCCAAAGGTTGTAGCCATTGGACTCTTAGTACAACATCAGCACCACCCACTGGAATGGAAAGCATTGGAGTATTCAACACATATTCGCCCATGGATAGATTGACATTATGGCACTTTCCAGAGAAATTTATGGTTCCTCCATTTGTAACCATCACTTGACACTCTGATGTAGGATATAGGAAGTAATTCAATTCCTTAGCTATCTTACAATGAGTAAAATTATGGCTACTGCCCAAATCAATCAAAACTATTACCTTTTTCTTCTTGATATGTCCTTCTATCTTGATAGTTTGAGCAGTGGTAATTCCGGCCAATGCATTATAGGATATGGTTGGATTCATTTCTTCTTTCTCTAAGGTTTGTTCCTGGTGTGTATCCTCTTCTTTTTATGTTTCTTGTTCCTTTTCTTCCTCCTCTTCATGATCTATGTAAAATAATTTCTTCTCGGAACACTTATGATCTTTAGTGCATTTTCTATCAGAACTATAACAAAGCCCTTTAGTTCTTTTTTCTTCCAATTGTTGTGGTGTCAAGCTTGTACGTTGTGGAAGGCTATGGGCAAGAACACTTCCATATTTATAGTTGTGAGTGGTAGGCTTCCTTGTTGACATAATTTTTCTTTCAATTTTTCTTTCCAACTTGAATGCCTTCTCCAATGAAACAGGTTCCCAAACCTGAACCTCATGTTGGATGTTATCCTTTAAAGTCCCTATGAACACATCAATCCTATTATTCTCTGGAATATCGTTTACCCTTATATTCAATTTTTGGAAGTCCTCAATGTGCTCCACCATTGAACCCTTTTGTTTGAGATTTATTAATTGGCTAAAAAAGGTGTTGCTCTTTGTATCCTGATAATGTTGTATAATTTCTTCCACAAAGATTTCCCAAGTGACAATTGTTTTATGAGAGCAAATTCATTGATACCATACAAACTGATTGGGTTCCAAATGTAAGTTGCAATGTGTACCTTTTGTGTGCTTTTCACATTATGGAGATCGAAATATTGCTCCATCTGTAGTATCCATGTTATTGGATCGTTGCCATCAAACTTCCTCATATCAATATTTTGAACATGGTGGGTTTTTAATCCAACGTTACAGTCTGTGAAATCATGGCTGACATTTCTTTTGTTCTAATCATGAGTTTCCTTTACTACCCTTTCGCCATTAATAAGGATTTCTTGTAGCAACTTTGTCAAATCTATCTTCAAATCCCATGTTTCTTTTAAGTTTTGCTTCTGTAACATCTATTTTAGATTTCATGCCATCCATATTAGCTTCCATTCCATTCTCTAAACAATCCATCTTAGCTTTAGTTACATTTTGTGAGAGAGAAATTTGTTGCACTTGGTCCCATAATTTTGATATAGCATGTTGCATTTCTTTCTCTTCTTCATGTGTTATAGTAGATATTTCAGGTTTCTTATTAAGTGTTTCCATTTATTTCTTTTGTTCATAAATTAATGATAATTATGCTTCATAATTCACTTTGAACCACTTTAAACTACTTTCTCAAACAAAACTTATGAAATTTTTTAAAAAACTACACACCTTTTTCGTTGTATGAGCTCGATCTTGAAATG
Organism: Pinus taeda; assembly: GCA_000404065.3. Taxonomy (NCBI): domain Eukaryota; kingdom Viridiplantae; phylum Streptophyta; class Pinopsida; order Pinales; family Pinaceae; genus Pinus; species Pinus taeda. The sequence continues at coordinate 29,995 of APFE030098113.1, forward strand.
AATTTAACTCTATAATTTCGGATCTCCAAGTTTGGAAACTTCACCTTGTGATATCCCTATAAGTCCTTTTTCTAACCCCATAAGTCTTATTGTGATTTGATTCTTGCAAAAACGGTTATGCTTAATCTCCCACAATGACCTAGTTATACATTGGTATAGTAGAGAAAACTTGTACGTCGTGCCACGTGTCATGGTTTTAACCTTCAGCTTTGAAAATGATAACCAAGAAACTATAGTCCATCCTATTTATTTCAATTTTTATGAAATTTGAATCTGATGCTCAAAGAGAACGTTATGATGATTTTGCCAAGGTGGCATGTTTCAGATCGAATTCGAGAGCCTGCCAAAACCCTAACTTCCTTAGTTCATATATCTGGAAATATAATGCAACAAGATCTGAAATCCAGTCACAAGGTTCATCACAATTTCCTATCAATTGGGTTTTATTTTCAGCTTGTGAAGATTTGTAGAACAAAAGTTATAGTCAAAATACAACGATGCCCTCTTTGAAGCAATGAAACCCTATAATCCAAAGCTCTGATACTAATTGCTATGAAACCAGCACACAATAGAAGAAAGTTATATATCAAAGAATTCAAAGGTAGCCTCTTCGAGGGGGAAACCTCCTTTACATGACACAAATGAATAATTCTTGGATGATGCAAATGACAATACCTCGTTTCTATATATAAGAGTCTAAGGGTTCACAATATAATCAGAGATGACATAACAATAATAATATAAGGGCACGACAATAACAAAAGTGGGCTTCTATGGGCACAATAATAACAATATAGGAACATCATGGTCACAAAAATAAAATTAAGGGACTACAATGACAATAATAATAAGGGAATACAATAGTATTATAGGGAACTAACATTCACCCTGCTCCACCTAAGAAACATCAGATGCCTGTTCATCCAAATCCAAACCCGAACAACAAGTAGGAACAATAGGTCTATAGTGGAGATACATCCTACCTTGCTTGTGCTGTGGAAATTTAAGAAATCAGCCTCAGGTCTGGAAGAGTGATTCTAGATAATCAACCTCCATCTCCACCTAAGGAGCTTGAAGAGGAAAAGGAAGAGAGTGTTTCTCAAGCAAATCTTCCTCCTTTTCCTAAGAGATTAATCCATCTAGCTAGCACAACCCAGAAGAGACTAAACTTTTAAGTGAATTGAAAAAATTGTCTATTAAAACCCACCGCATCAAAGCAATAAAGGATGTCCCCATCTATAACAAGTTAGTCAAGTAGAAATGCTTCAGACATCCTGGGAGGAGAAAGAAAGACACCCCTACCATTAATTTCATTGGATAATTGTCTGAGTTAATGTTGGATTGAGTGATTTGCTCGAAGTATCTAGAATCGGGAAGTCCTGTGGTAGATGTGCACATCAATGGTATAATTGTCCCCCATACCTTGATCGATCTTGGTGCTTCCATCAATGTGATTAATAAGGAGACTATGCTTAAACTGAATCTCCAAGGATCATTAAGGAAGACCACAATAATCTTGCAACTTGCAAACAGATCCACAATACCTCCTCAAGGAGTTATTGACGATGTGATGGTCACCATTGATTCCTGGGAATACCCTATTGGCTTTTTAGTTCTCCAACCTAAGACCAAGTTCAATGGTTATCCTCTCATCCTTGGAAGGCCATTGTTAGCAACTGCAAATGCTTACATAAGTTGTAGGGTTGTGAATATGACCACTAAAAATGGGCATTTGTCCAAACAATTAGTATTTTACCCTCCTGCTCAACCCTATCTAGAGTATGACTTACCTTTAAGGTTGGAAGAGGAGGAGGAAGATGAAGTATACTCTACCACATCTTACCCATCGGTACTCTAGATGCTACTATAGGAGGGGGGAAACCTGATGAAGATGACATGCTTGATCAAATCCTCCAGAATCAGCCCCCCAACACCATGTCTCTTGATGAGTAAGTAAATAAAGATAAAGATAACACTTGGAATAATTTGTGCCTAGGTGACTCAAGTCCTACTCATGTTAAGATAATAGAATTGGTCTAGACACAACATTGAAAATCAACCCCTCTCTTTATGCAGATCAGGAAAAGGAGTTATGTGACATGCTAAGAGAGCACCTAGATTCCTTTGCCTGTATTTATAAGGAAATAAAGGAAGTGAACTCTTCTGTGTGTACTCACCACATCTACATCAAGGAAGGGTGCAACCTAGTGCACCAACCTCATAAGAGAATGAACCCAGTCCTTAAAGACATAATTAAAGAAGAATTGCAGGATTTGTTGGATGCGTGGTTCACTAACCCCATCTTAGATAGTGAGTGGGTGTCTCATTTGGTTCTAGTGCCAAAGAAGAATGGAAAATGGAAGATTTGTGTGGCCTAAGGAGAGCTAAACAAAGCAATGAAATAAGACCATTTCCCTGTACCTTTCATTGTTCAAGCCTTGGATTGTTTTACAATGAAGAATTTCTTCTCTTTCTTGGATGGATTTAGTGGTTACAATCAGATCCAAATCAACCCAAAGGACAAAGCTAAAACCACCATCACAAGTCCTTAGTGTACCTTTTGTTATAGGGTCCTTCCTTTTGGATTATGTAATGCCCATGCCAGTTTTTAGAGGGTAATCCTAGGTATATTTGAAGAGTTAGTCTATGACTCTGTAGAAATTTATATGGATGATTTCACTCCCTATGGGTGTGATTTCCTCAAGGTTTCCTCTAACTTGGAGAGGGTATTAAATAAATTCATTCAAATGAACCTATCCCTTAGTCCCGAGAAGTGTGATTTCTTGATGAATGCAAGGATTGTTCTATGTCATTCAATATCCCATGAAGGACTGCAAGTAGACCCAAATAAAATTTATATCATAAAGAAAGTCCCTACTCCTCAGAAGCAAAGGGGTAACATATGTTTATTGGGCTTAGTTGGATACTATAGAAGATTCATAAAGGACTTCAGCAAAGTAGCCTCACCTTTGTTTGGACTCTTAGCCAAGGACTCTGAATTTTTCTGGTCAGAAACATGCCAAGAGTGTTATAGATCTAACCCATAAATATATTATAATAGAAATAAACCCAAGAAAGAATAAGATAGAAATAGATGGAAATGGTTCACTCTATTTATATCAAACCTCAAATCATACAAATCTGATCTGCAAATGAGCCGCCCCGAAAAATGTCTGCAACACCACTGATTTTTAGATCATCAATATCTCCCTCATCCAAACTCCGATTCGGCCGACTTTTTTTTTGAAATTGGGTATTTTTTCACAATGAATCCAAATATACAATTAGATTTTGTATATTTTTCAATAGAACATACAGATATGATTTGCAAACTCGAAACCCAAAAAATTCATGCAAAAAAAAAAAAATCTCCACCTTGCCCAAGAAAGTGCTCTGATACCACTTGTTATAGATCTGATCCAAAAATATATGAGAAATAGAAATAAACCCAAGAATAGTAAGATCCAAATAGATATAAATGATTCACATTATTAATATCAAACCCTTAAGGTAGGGCAACACTATATGTTCACTCCTTCAGGAAGGAGAACACTCCACAAGCCATATGCCTGTTCATACAATAATCCTTGACATCTCTCATTAGGAGTATTTAGCCTCTATATAGGCCTCACACATACAATATCATGGGTCATTACCATGGTTCCCTCAATACTGTCTATCTAATACCATGGGCCCATTACATTATTACTAACTACTTGTGGTCCCTTACATGATATGGATTAACCACCTTATTTATTACTATGGCCCATCCCATTATTACATTATTCCCTTGGATACCTCCCTTTGTACCCCATATTATCCCCCCTAGGTATACTACATTCCACCCGCCTTAAAATTTTTCATCTCCGAAACATGGGAAGAACACAAATAATAAGATCTACTCAAAAGAATAGTCCACCGGTACCATGCATGTGCATCTAGCCATCCAAGAGAAAGGTGAACCCTTGATCTCACTGGTGCCTTGCTCACTTGAGATGGAACTTGACCTTGGCGACTGTTCTGTGTTGATGTGTAGTAGGTGGATCGCCGCTCCTCTCTATCTATCATGTGGGGTTTGGTGTCCTTGTGGCTATTTCGTTGCCATCTTGTTGGTTGTTTTCTTGCGGGGTGATGTGGGTGGTGATATGCCGAAGTTTTAACCAACAATGGAGGCTAAGTGGTATATGGTACATGTTGTGGTGCCTATTGTTGTTTCTTATCTTCCAATATTACTTCAACCACTGAGTCCTCATCTGATGTATCAATACCTGTAACCTTTTCTACTTCAACCTCTATTTGTGTTTGATTGTTGATCATCAAAGGCTCATCATCTGATGTGTAAGTTTCATTAGAGCTTTGTGCTACTGCCTCCTCTGTCTCTATTTGTGGCTTAATGGAAATAACTTGCAATGTAATTTTCTTATTTTTATACCAGAGCTTTAGGAATTTCTTCTACACATTAATATTGATAGTACCCATGGATTTCATCCAAGGATATCCAAAAACAACATCCATGTTATCCATATCTGAAGTATACAAATCACCATGCAAGACATACTTATCCATAGAAAGCTTCAAATCCCTATAAAATTAAACATCCTCATTATCAACCTATATGTTTTCAATCTATTTTGCTGGAACTTGTAATTTTTTTGCCACATTAACATTGATAAAATTATGCTTGCAGCTAGGATTTATAGACAATCATCTTCTCCTTCTGAATCAATCCATGAACTCACAATAAGGAGACACCTGTAGAAAATAACCCCTTATGTGTCTCATTTTCCTTTTTCTAGCACGAGACCATTTTTCTAAAAGGACTTTCAAATTCTACATCTGAAAGTTTGGTCAACTGCTTGTTGTTAAGTGAGAACCACCATTCAGCAGCCTTAGCTTTGAAACTAAGCACCGCTGGATTCTTCCAAAGTGTTCCATATGAGAACTTTTGTCTCTGTATGAATTCTTCAATAGTAGGGCTATCATATTTCCCTGTAAAATTAAGATCTGCCATGAAGAGGGTTTGGGAAAAATTCACTTACTTGCCGAAAAGTTGAAATGGCTAGAATTCCATCAATATTGCTCAGAATCCCTATTATGACCTATTTTTAGAAATGGAAAAACTATTTTGCATCTTCTCATGTGGTAGAAATCCCAATCTAGGCACTGGAATTTTAGATCCATGCTGCAACTGTCCCATCGTCATAAAAAATATCTGGAAAATGAGTTGATTTTAAATCAGTGATATCTCCCTCATCCAAACTCTAATTCGACTGATTTTTTTTTTTGAAATTGGGAATTTTTTTACAAATAATTCAGATATGCAATTAGATTTTGTAGATTTTGCACCCGAATGTACAAATCTACCCCACAAACTCGCTGCCCCAAAATATGTCTGCAATAACGGTGAATTTTAAATCAGCGAGCTCTCCTTCATCTGGACTCCGATTCGACTGATTTTTTTTTTGAAATTGGGTACTTTTTCATAAATGATCCATATCTAAAATTATATTCTACATATTTTTCCCCAAATCATACAGGTATGATTTCCAAATTCGCCACCCCGAAAAATGTCTACAACACCACTGATCTTTAGATCATCAATATTTCCCTAATCCGGACTCCGACTCAGCCGATTTTTTTTTTTGAACTTGGGCATTTTTTCACAAAGAATATAGATATACAATTATATTTTGTAGATTTTTCACCAGAACATATAGATCTGATATGCAACTCGGCACTCAAAAAATTCTTGCAAAAAAAAAAAAAATTCTCCACTTTGCCCAAGAAAGTGCTCTGATACCACTTGTTATGGATCTGATCCAAGAATATATGAAAATAATACCAATATACCCAATAACTACAAATAATCACCAAAAATAACAAGATCTGAGTATAGACAGAAATGTTTCTTTATTGATCAAACCCTTAAGGTAGGGCAACATCATACATTCACTCCTTAAGGAAGGAGAACACTCCACAAGCCATATGCATGTTCATACAATATTCCTTGACATCTCTCAATGGGGAGCCTTTAGCCTCTATATAGGCCTCATACATATAATACCATTGGTCATTACCATGGTTCCCTCAATACCATCTATCTAATACCATTGGCCCATTACATTATTACTAACTACTTGTGGTCCCTTACATGATATGGGTTAACCACCTTATTTATTACTATGGCCCATCCCATTATTACATTATTCCCTTGGGTACCTCCCTTTGTACCCCATATTATCCCCCCAGGTATACTACAAGGAGGCCCTAGAAACCTTAAAGGACAAGTTGACTACTACACTTATACTTCGAGACTCATATTGGGCTCTTCCTTTCCACATCCATGTTGATCCCTCTGGAAATCTATAGGAGCATCTCTAATTCAGATGGATGACAAGACTCCTTATGCCATTTATTTCATCAACAAAAATATGTCCAAGGATGAATTGAGCTCACTGTGACTAAAAAATAGCTCCTAGTTGTTGTTCATTCCTTGAATAGATTTAGACATTACATCACTAGTTACGAGACCTTTCTACACACTAACCATGCTGTTAAATATTTGATGAACAAGCATAATGTGAATGCCAGAATTACTAGAAGGCTATTTTTATTACAATTATTTGATCTAACTATCATTCATAAGCCTAGTAAAGAAATGTAGTTACATATTTTTTGTCTAGACATGCTTTGCCTACAGGTGAGGAAGGAATGGTTGATGATCAACTGCCAGATAAAAATTTATTTTCTATTTCAGTTCTCTCCCCATTGTTTGCTGACATAGCCAACTACTTAGTGGCTGTATAGTTCCCTCCAAATCTGTCTTCCAAGGAAAAGAGCATAATTATAAGAAAGAGTGTTCCATTCACTTGGATTGGGGGCAATCTCTTCAAGTAGGCCCAGATCAAATTATGAGGGGATGTGTCTGAGAGGAGGAAGTCTTTGACATCCTTCCAGCCTATCATGACAGGTCTTGTGGAGGCCACTTTGTACCTAAGAGGACAATCTTCAAGGTACTGCACGCTAGCTACTACTCGCCCACTCTCCAACAAGATGCAAGAAGATACACCAATCGTTGTCACTAGTGCCAAAGAATGGGGAAACCTACTCCTAGGTATGAAATTCCTTTACAACATCAAATGACTCTTGAGAAATTGGAAAAGTGGGGCATGGATTTCATTAGGCCCATTGATCCACCATCACAACTGAAAAAGTACATAATTGAGAATGTGTTTTACAAGTTTGGGTACCCTAAAGAGCTAGTCACTGATTAGGACGCTCAATTTACCTCACACCTGATTGAAAATCTATTGAGTCAGGATAAGATCAAGCACATGAAGTCAACTGCTTATCATCCTCAAGCCAATGGGCAAGTAGACGTCACCAACATACCATTGAAAGACATTCTCACAAAGGTTGTGAGAAGTAGTAGAAAATATTGGGCTAATATACTAGTGGAGGCCACTTGGGTCTATAATACAGCCTAGAAGACAACCATTGGCTTCACCCCTTATGACTTAGTTTATGGGAAGAAGGCTCTACTCTCCATTGATTTTGAGTACAACACATTGAGATTGGAAGCATGGTTGGATTTGGATGTTACAAAGGCACAACAAGATAGGTTGCTCCAACTCAATGGTTTATATGAATTCAGGATGTAGGCCCTCCTACACATATAAGTGGCTCAAGTACAGAGAAAGGTTTGGCATGACAAAAACATAAAAGATAAATTTTTTCAAGAAGGTTATTGGGTTCTACGATATTTGTAGTTTTTAACCATGTACAGAAATTACTTGCATACAAATTCTAAAAATAGAAAATAAACAATGGTGAGAGTATAAAATAAATATACACTGAGATTCTCCCCTAGAGCCCAAGTCCGATACTACCAGATTGATTTTTTATTATGCTCCTTTCAATGTTACAATACATATATATACATGACGAAGTATCCATAAACCCTAATCAATTAACCCTAGATTAGAACATAAGTTCCCTTGACCAGATCTACAAAATACCATGGACAGGAAAACATCATGCCCAAAACCATGTGCAAAATCCATGCACAAAACCATGGGTAGTTGTGGAAAGAATATAACACAACCCAATACTCTCCCACTTGTTGTTTTCTTTCTAGAGGGAGCCACATGAGAGCTTACTCATTGATCTAGCCCTGCAAAACACATTGTTTATCTACACTAGGAGAACTTCTCAGTGATTAGAGACTTTGTCAATGCATCTGCAGTATTCTTCAAAGTGTCCACCTTTACCAGCAACTCCATTTTGTCCTCAAACATATCCCTCACAAAGTGATACTGAACATTAGTGTGCTTGGTATTTGAATGATAAGTAAGGTTCTTTTCCAAGAAAAGTGCATTTTGGTTGTGAGAGTCTACCTTTATAGCTAAATGTACTAACCCCATACTTAAACACAATATCTGCAACCAAACTGCTTCCTTTCTTGCATGAGTGGTTTTCATGCATTCTGCCTCTCTAGTTGAAAGTGCCACTTCAGACTATCTCTTACTCATCCCATTGACTACACCTCCGAATAGGTTAAACACATACCCAATTGTAGATCTTGTATAATCCAGATCTCTAGCCTCGTCTACATCAAAAAAGCCATGAATTTCCAAAACTTTGTCCAATCTTGGTCTTCCTTGGTAGCACAAACCATAATAACTAGTACCACACAAATACCTGAAAACCTGCTTCACTGCTTGTAGAGTCCAAGAACTACTTTACCTTGACACCCTTTTTTCACATCTTTGCTCCTTTTTGCTATCCCTATAATCTAATAAATGCAATAAATATGAGGTTTTGTTAAGGTAAGCACTTAAATGTTATCTTTTTCATATTTTTTCCATATAACTTATTATTTTATTAAAGTTTGGATTCAGCAACGGAATTGACCGGATTCTATAGCTAATCCACAAATCTGCAATTACTTTTGTTGTTGACAGAGTTCGAGTGCACCAACTCAACAAAGAAATATATGAATAGACGAAGAATGATCCCCTCATGGATTTCTTCCTATTTTCTCAAACCAATCCTTCAAGATAACTGCACTGCAATATGGTCAAGCTTAAAACTCAACTCAAAGATAATGTGCCGGAATAGAGACTAAATTTCACAAAATATTATCGATTTTCTTTTCCAAATAGCAAGTCGATGATTAAGCGATATAATTTGGTTTGATAAGGATTGTAATGAAGGTACTTAGGCTTTAATTTCTCATGCTGTCAATTAAGAAAGCATTATAAGAACAATGGTTGCTATGTGTTTTGGGTGCATGTCGCTACATGTAGTTTAAAAGGCATCCTATTAAAACTATTTTCCAATTTATAAATCTTGGTTCATACATTTCATGTTGCATTGATTAAAGTTGCTGACTTCCTTGTGGAGGGCCCCTATGTGCAAATTAGGTCTTTGACTCATTGCAAATAGATTTCCTTTGGTTTCTTAGACTTAAATTATGGATAGTTTGTTTTATGTTTAAGATGTAGCCTAATGGAGTTCACGATTAAATTGACATTTGCATCAATGAATTCATTTTCTTTCTACCTAGCATAATTTGATCATCTCACTTTCTTTCTACCTAGCATAATTTGACCATTTCATTTGCTTTCTACCTAGTATAATTCAGTCATCTCATTTCACAGTTTTGTTGCTTCATACTTTATCAATTTTGTTCTTGTTTTACTTTTGCATTGAGTAAAGCTCCAATAGTTAAAGAGTGACAATATTTTCCTTAGCAACTGAATTCAAGCATCATTTATTATGTAACTCAATAAAGTAGATCTCCTTTACATCATTCACTGCTTTTGTAGTTAGTTTAGTGTGGATGTAGCATAAAAAGATCCAAATATAATAAAAAATAGTCTAACAGAGTAGAGTTTAGGATCACTCTTCAACCATCACACAAAATTTTATTTAATTAAGATTAATTTTAGAATAACTAGCTAATAGATCTTAGGGACAATATTCCAATATAGACAGTAACACCATTTCTACACTAATTCTAGATTTAGACTTTAACTATAACATGAAATCCTTAACGACATAAATAACTTCTAGCACATACAATGAACTTGTGCTTCATCATTTTACCTACCCTGGTTGATAATTTATGCTTACAATTTAAGAACATTGAATTGACTAAACATTTCGGGCACCGTTGTCAAGGAAGTACAAATAGAAGTTAGAAAGAAAAAGAAAAGAAATCATGAATTCGAAACATGATATGCATCGGGATAGAGACTCTAGAGGTATATTTGTAGGATGAGGAAGAATATTAATTCCCACAAATCCACTCACTTCACCTCGACTTCGAAATTCCACACCACCTACTCAAACCCGAATTCCATTTGCAGGTCTACAAAGACTTCCTAAAGTCTCAAGATTAGAAATCCAAACTAGAACTTCACATACTTCATTTACTAAAGTTGTAATTGAAGAAAATCCTACATCCCCACTACAGGATTATTTTTTCTATCTTCCATTGGTGAAAAAATTCTAGGAGAGGAATTATAAATTCCCAGTGAAGAAGAAGAGCAAGAAACTTCTTTTGGCTACCCATTTATAGAAGAACCGGAAGAATCAGAAGAACCTTACATTAGTTCTGAGGAATCTGTCATGGCTGAAGAAGGGGGAGGTGAAGTACACAATAACAATGGTGAGAAAAATATGATTGGAAGAGGTAGAGGTAGAAGAGGAGGTGGAGATAGAAATAGAGGAGGGGGTAGAGGTAGAGGAAATCAAGAGCCTTTTGGATTTCATATTTTCGATCAAGATACAACCCTCATAATGAAAAATATTTCACCTTCTATTCTTCCTAATTTCCACGGAAAAAGAACCGAAGGCCCAGAGACATTTCTCTTCAAATTTGAAGTATTATGTAGATCATATGATTATCAACACGATTCTCAAAAACTAAAATTGTTCCCCACTACCTTAAAGCATTAAAATGATTCATGTGTTTAGGGATGAATTCAATATGAACATGGGCACAAATGAAAGAATCTTTCTTAGAAAAATATAGAGATTACTCTATGCCTCATAACATTAAAGATGAATATTCAAAATGACACAAAAGGAAGATGAAAATATTGAAGACTTAGTAGAGAGATTCATCTATAATATTAAAAGAGAAAAAATGGATAATTTCGATGAGGAAACATTGAAATCCCTCCTACTCAAAGCTATCAAAGATGAATGGATCGATCTCCTTAACTTAACAGTAAAAGGAGATATTTCTTAATTACCATTTGAAGATATCTGTGAATTATGTGTACATATCTCAAGGGGTAAAGCACAAGTTAGAAAAAGTCCTAGAGACCCTCTCTTATCAAAAATCAATAAATATGTAGCTAGGACAGTCAATAAGGTAGAATTAGGAAGCTTGCTTGATACTTTCAAGACAAATATTTTAGGGAGTTTAAGTGAATAGATAGACACCCTTAAAATACAGAATAAGCAAAAATATTAAAATATTGCATTAACCATTTTTTGTCCTAGATGTCGAAAGAGGCATGCCCTTAGAGAGTGTCCTTTAGATTTAAAAGCTATAGAAAATTGTGCCATATGTGCAGATAACCATGATACTAAGGAATTTCCTTCTTTACCAAGTCTCAAGGTTGTATTTAATGATGAAGGGATACAATAACAAGTAGACCCCATTTACTTTATTGCCAAGAGACCATCGCATAACTCTCAACCAAATCAATCACAAGGCTTGAAACCACAACAATTTTCTCAATCTTCACAAAATAATTGGATTCCATCTTGGCAGCCTTGGGATCAACCACAATCAAAATCTTGGAATCAAGGATGGCAAATTCCTTATGGGGATTATGCTCAATATCAACAATATTCACTATTCTATCCTAATTTTCCACCGCAATTCCTACCCCAATCTAATCAAAATCCTCAAGCCAATCAATTACCTCAAGTCTAAGTTCAGAGTCAAAATCCATAGCTCTCCCTACCATTTGCACAAAAACCAAATCAACTACCTGCTCAAACACTTCTGAATCCTTAAAATAAAATGTCACAACAACCTATTTATAGTATGGAAGGGAAAAATCATCAAACTTATGTAATAAATCCACTGGATCTAAATAATATCCAATTACGATCTAGAAGAGTATTGAAAATAAAACCCCCAGTTGTTATTTAGGAAGCAAGGACAAATCTTCAAAAAAATAAAAATCAATCTAAAGAATGAGGGACCTCTCTCCCTCAGAAAGAGAATAATCAAACAGAAAATGTTCCAATAAATACTCTTGTTATAGAACAACTCTTCGTCTGCATTAGACCACCTTTTCCTAAATGGTTGAAAATGGATGAAGGAGTCAAAAAAAAAATCACATTGCCCGATTATAATATGATGGATGAATTAAGAAATGTCTGTATAAAAATTCCTTTATTAAAAGCCATAAAAGAAATACCAATATTTGCTAAAAAAATTAAGGAATTAAGTACTCAAAGGTCAGGGAGAAAAAGAAAAGACATAAAAATAATTCAATTAGTCGGGAAAATTGTAGACATCATGTTGGGGAAGCAACAATCCAAAAATATCTAGATCCATGGAGCCTCATCATGAAAATTCACATCAATGGAATTGAAATATGAAACACATTGATTGATCTAGAAGTAGCCATAAACATAATGAGTAAACAAGTTATGGATTCACTTATCCTTCCTAACCTTCAATACACACTAACACTATTACAATTAGCAGAGAGGTCTATAATTAAAACTGATGGTGTGTTGGAAGATGTTTCTATATCCTTAGATTCTTGGGAATCTCCTATTCATTTCATGGTCTTAACACCCAAGAATAATTTATGAGGACATCCATTAATCCTAGGAAGACCTTGGTTAGCTACAACTAATGTTTTCATCAGTTGTAGATTAGGTGACATGTTTATCTCAGATGGAAATTCTACAAAGAAATTTACATTATACCCACCTGCAAAAACAATAGTAGAAATAGAGAATGAGGAATGGATGGATAATGATGATGATATACAACCTGTTTCCTCTACTGAACAAGTAAGAGAGGAGGACCAAATTTTAAATCTATTGGAAAATAATGAATCTTCCTCACATTATGATCATAGTCAAAATGAATATCTCTCATCTAGAAAAGTATCATTACTCTCCATGGAGAAATTTGGGAATTCTTCAATATAAATATTTCCAGACAAAACATTGAATGTTAATGAAAACTTGGAAGAATTACAAAAGAATCAACTGCTAGAAGTTTTATAGAAATATTTTTCTGCTTATCCACGAGAATACACTGATATAAGAGGAATTGATCCTAGGAAATGCACACATCATATCTACATTGAACAAAGTGCAAGACTCGTTAGACAACCACAACCAAGAGTGAACCCAAATCTAAAAGAAATTTTTAAGGAGGAATTACAAAGGATGCTTAATGTAAATTTCATCTATCCAATATCAGACAGTTAGTGGGTTTCACCCCTAGTAATTGTTCAAAAGCAAACTATAAAATGTAGAGTATGTATCGATTACAGGGATTTGAATATAGAAACATTAAAATACCACTTTCCACTCCCTTTCATAGATAAATTCTTGGACACATTAGTAGGGAAAAGGTATTTTTCATTTTTGGACAGTTTCAGTGGATATAGCCAGATTCAAGTTACAACTAAACATCAAGATAAAACCACATTTACCTATCCATGGGGAACTTATGCTTACCGAGTACTTCCCTTTGGATTATGTAATGCTCTGGCAACATCCCAAAGAGTAGTCCTCAGAATTTTCTCTAATCTTATTCATGATTGTGTGATAGCATATATGGATGTTTTCACAGTTTATGGAGATTCTTTTAATGAAGCACTTGAAAATTTAGAAAACGTTTTAATAATATGTAAAGAAACAAATATTTTGTTAAGTCATGAGAAATGTTTTATGATGTTTAACGAAGGAATTGGTTTAGGTCACCATATTTCACAAGATGGAATTACAGTAGACTCAACTAAAGTTGAGGTCATTTCTAAATTATTACTGCCAAACTATCAACGCGATGTTAGGATTTTTCTTGATTTTACTAGATATTATATAAATATTTATAGAAAACTTCACAAAAAATCACATCTCTGCTGTTTAAACTACTTACCAAGGACTTTGAATTTAGTTGGAATCCTAATTGTCAAGCTGCCTTTAAAAATTTGAAAAAGAGAATTTTTGAGGCATGTATCTTAAAAGGACCTAATTGGAAATTTCCTTTCCGTATATCAAATGATGCTTCGAGATACAAGCTTAGGTGTTGTGTTAGGGTGAAAATACCTTACTCCGTATCCAATCTATTATACTAGTAAAAATTGAACTCCTATAGAGTTAAATTACACAATAACTGAGAAGGAGTTTTTAGTCGTAGTTCATGCCAATAACAAATTCGGACATTATATAACTGGCTATGAAACTTTCATTCACGCAAACCATTCTGCCATTAGATACCTAATGAATAAACTATTCACTAATGGAATAATAACCATCTGGCTCTTATTGTTACAAGAATTCAACATTACCATTCTAGATAGACCCGGAAAACAGAATACAATTGTTGACTTTTATCTAAAATTCAGAACGATAATAATGGCCAACCTTTGCAGGATAACATTCCTGATGAATATATTTTTGTAGTATCTACTAAATCACCTTGGTATGCAGATATTGCTAAGTATTTAGCTACAGGGAAAATGCTATTTCATTTGTCTCCTAGAGAAAAGAGGAGGATAGTTCACAATAACACATCTTATTCATGGATAAATGAGGAATTATACAAAATAGGACTAGATCTCATCATCAGAAGATGTGTTCGAGAAGGTGAAATACCATAAATACTCAAAGCATGCCATGATGAATCTTGTAGAAGAAATTTTTCTGATAGAAGAACTGGCTATAGGTTTCTACTTTTAGGATATTATTGGCCTTCCATTTTCAAGGATACTCAGGAATACTGTAAAAGATGTGACCATTATCAGAGAATGCGTAAACCTATTATTTCAAATGAAATTCCATTACAACTGTAGGTACTCACTGAGCCATTTGAAAAATGGGCACTAGATTTTGTTGGTCCAATCGGTCCACCATCAAAGCAAAAAATATATATTCTGGTGTGTATTGATTATGTCACTAAATGGGCAGAAGCTAAAGCACTTCCTTTTGCTATCGAACATTTTGTAGTTTCATTTCTTTTTCAAGATATTCTTACTCATTTTGGTGTTCCAAGAGAAATTGTAACAGATCAAGGAACATAGTTTACATCCAAATTAATGCAAAAGCTTGTGGAGTAGTACAAAATCAAGCATCGAAATTCCACTCCATACCATCCACAAGCCAATGGACAAGTTGAGTCTACAAACAAGGTGATTGAAGAAATTATTACATTGTACACTTATATAGGAAGGATTGGGCAAAAAAGATTCCAGAAGCTTTGTGGGCTTATAGAACTACATGGAGAAGTACTACAGGACATACTCCCTTTGAACTTGTTTATGGGAAGCAGGTATTACTTCCAATAAAGTTTGAAATACAGACCTATAAAATAGCACTCCAATTGGATCTTGATTTATCATAAGCACAAAAGTAAAGGATGAGACAACTCAATGAGCTTGATGAAATAAGATAAGAGGCCCTCCAAAAGACCAACCTAGTTCAACAACAAAGATCGAGATGGCATGATAAGTACATTAAAGAAAGAAAATTTTATCCAAGAGATCGGGCATTACTCTTCGACTCAAAGTTAAAAAATTTCCAAGGAAAATTCCAAACTCACTAGCATGGACCTTGTGAAGTTGAAAATGTCTTTGACAATGGTGCAGTTAGAATCAGGACTATTGATGAAGATAAAATTCCTCTTTTAGTGAATAGACATTGACTTAGGCTTTATTAGAAGTGATTTCGAAAAGAAGAATTTGTCAAAACCTTCCAAGGCATTTTAGAATTGATGATGGTTGAGAAGAATTCTTCTTCTTTTCCACCTTAGAAATTTTATTTTTCTCAATACTTTAAAAAAAAAAATAACATATCTATATATATATATATATATTATATAATATATATATATATATATATATAATATAGAGAGAGAGAGAGAGAGAGAGAGAGAGAGAGAGAGAGAGACAGAGAGAGAGAGAGAGAGAGAGAGAAAGAGATAAACATGAAAACCAACTCTTGTTGGCACCTTAAATTTTCTCTCTTTAACATTTCTTCCAAAAATAAATTTCCTTTTCTTAAAGTGTCTCTTTTTTTCTCAGCCATAGAATTAGTAAATTTTTGGAGCCCAGACAATTTTCTGCAGCTCTAATAACAATTTTGTGGCCAATTTGAGAGGAACACTTAGTGGCTCGAATTGAAGAATAATTGATAGTCCAAAGTACCTACAGAAGATATCAAAAGGCAAATAAGGTTAGCAAATTAGTCAAAGGTATGTGATACTCTAATCTTACAATAAGGTTTAATATATTGCATATATGAACTATGAGGACATAGCACTACGAAAATAAAATGAAATCATTGCAAAACGTGGGTGATGGTTGCTTATCAAAATCATCATAATCCACCATTTTAAATCCTATCTTCTCCATATTTCGAATCTATTGAAGTAATCGTTGAATCATTAAATTGAATGCGCTCTAAGGGTTAACTCATTTCTGCAACCTTCATTATAATGCACGCGTTCTTTCATTTCTCTAAATTCATATAGCCTCTCCATCTCTCCGCTTCACTGAATGAAACCCTACCAACACCATTTTTCCTTGTCAAGTAAATAGTTCTTAAGACAAAGCATCTTCCATCACGGGTGTTGTTGTCTAAACGAAACCAATAGGAAAGACATTCTTGGAAGAATACTCTCAGACTAGGGAACTGTTACAGAAAGTATAGTGGTTACAATTCATAGAAAAATTGATGGTTTCCATAGGGAGGTAACAAAAACTTTTGGCATTCATTTGATGGAACGGAGGTTGAAATAGGAGACGTCAAATTTTCCATAACAGAGTCCCTAATTGTAGAAGCTACCCAATTACCCAGAAGTGAGAAAAGGTGGTTCAAAAATAGAGGAATCAAAGGGGAATATTGGAAAATCTTCTTGAAGAATCAAAACATGGACACTACAATATTCAGAAAATGTATTCCTGGTACAACCCTTAAGAGTAAACGAAGGAATTTTCTCCTTGTACTTCAAAAATTTATTACTTGTGAAGGTTGGTTTGGATGCATGTTTTCCTACCATGTTAGTATAATGATGAATTTTCTTGAGGAAATAAATCTTCCATATTTCCTCTTGCATAGCCTTAAGAAAATGTCAATGAACGTTCAAATGAAAATTTAGTCCATAAAAAATACAATGTGCCATCATGGATTGACAAAAATCTTGATTGAGTTTCACCTTCAGAGTATAGGTGACAATTGGGAAATTTTTCTAGTAAGAAATTATTTGGAAGAAAAAAACCCCTAAACAACCTAGTGGTAGTAGAACCCTCAAGGAAAGGAAGAAAAAAATGGAAACAGTAAAAGAATAGGAACCCTAGTCCCAACAAGAATTATCGAAGGATGAACTATGAATATTAGATCTTTTGCAGAAAATGAAAAAAGGGAATCTTAGAAGAAGTAAATCCAGCAAGAAAATGTAAATTTCATCTCAATCCAAGATCCTTCCTTAGATAAAAAATCCAAAATCTAAAGAGAAGAAAGATCAGGGACTGCCAACTACAAGTTTAAGAAGAATTACTAGATTAAACACAGTACAACAAGTAGTCTTAGGAGTTGCAGAATATATCGGTCTTATGGTGAAAGAACAAATTGAAAACCTTGAAGACTCTCCACGAGACTCACTAAAAATGTCACCAAGGGTGTCATCACCCCCCTTCAGTTCACCTCGAAGAAGTCTATTACACAGTCCAGGTGTCGATCTTTTTCAGCAAGAAATTTATGATTACATAGAGTCATTAGAGAGAAAGGATTTATCAAATAAAGAGTCAATCCAAAGTCTAGGGGAAGGAAGTAATCAGTTTAATCAGCCACAAGAACCTTCAGCATCTATTTTTTTAAAGCAAGAAATATTTTAGATGGAGACATTAAACAGATACCTTAAAAATGAAAAATCAAACACTAAAGGCACAAAATGGAATTCAAATTGCCAAAAGTGACAACATTATTCTTCACTTGAGTCTATGGTACAAAAAGAACAAGAAGTTGAAGAAGGAAAACAGGTCAATGCAAAGAGAAATCATCAACCTAAAGGATAAGATCCTCATGAAGAAAACAATAATGGTAGTGGCTGCCAAAAAGAAGAAGAAAGTGTTGGCATTGTGATGCATGTGTTGTACTTGATGGCAACCCTCTCATAGAAGATCATCTCACTTGTATACATTCAGATGAATCTACAAATATCAGATGTGACAGAGTGCATGGGTTACCGGACAGCAAAAAGCGATCAGATGACAGTTCACAAGTAAGCTTTGCCATCAAGCCCAAACGGGGAGATTGTTGGCATTATGGCTAAAGTGTTGTCCTTGATGGCAACCCATTCAGGTGATAGATCATAGTACTTCAAATCAGCAGCAAAGATTGATGATCAGCTACCAAATATTGAAGAAAATAAGGGGTATGCAGGTACACCTTATAGAAGGTGCATACACGCAGGCCGGTGTTACATAAAGTGCGTACATACCCGCAATTATCCCGTTCAGGAGGTGCGTACCCCTAGTTCACTTACTTCAAGGCAGAGAAAAGCACACGTGGGGTTTCTTATGTTTAACTCTTGGTATTTAGCCAATGGAATTGTGTTATTATGGTTTT